>APFE031483046.1:26620-45636 GCA_000404065.3 Pinus taeda
AGGAGAACACTTGCTATTAACAAGGGTATTTTACCTATATCAACAAGTAGAAACACTTTTTTTTAACAAAAAAAATTGTTTTCGTCATCTACAATGGTTGTATTCATGTGTCTTTGGAAAAAATAGTTATATTCAAATGCTAATAGAGTTAAAATGTATTGACATAGTATGCTTCTAGGGTAATGGATTTAGAATCCCTTCAAGGACATGGGAACTATGAGATGGAAATAAGATTATAGTGGGGAATTTCATTTTCCTCTATTTACGTTAAGTTTTATTGATTATTATAATTTTGCTCCTCATTTTCTTACAACGATATTTCTTATTATAACCAATGTTTATCTTTATGTTTAGAAAAGTGATAATGAGAAGACTTATCAACAAGCTTTGTATATATGTTGGAGTTGAAAGTATTTAACACATTAATGTGTATTTGCACAAGTTTGAAATTAATTACATGAATCATGATAAGACTTTTGTAGTGGAGGTTTAAAAGGTCTTTGGCAATTTTGAGTAAGCAATTTACATCTTATATGAGAATGCAATGATAGTATTTCATCAGGTTGAGCTTCAAACCTATATTGAATTTATAGGAAAAAAACCTATATTGAATTTATAGGAAAATTATTTATTAGCATTAAACAATGAATAAGAGGGTGGATACTAGTAGAAAGATATGGCATAAGTGTTAAATTAACGTGAAACAATAAGTCGCTGATTGGATTTTCACAAGGGTTCATTCTCAATCATCATCAAAATAACTATTCTATTCTTAAAAAAAATTAACTAATAATAAGATAATCTCACTATAAATATTTTTTTTTTAATTCAAAAGTAGAACAATGTTAGAATTAAGGGATCAAATGCTAATTCTCTTTTTCCCTTTTTTTAGTTAGTAGACACTTTTTTGCAAGGAAGAACAAAAACTTCATTCCCATATTTATTTAGACCTAAGTATCAAATCAAGTGTCTATGTTAGATGCAAAATTAACAATATGAAATATTATCTCATTCTATTTAATTATTTTCAACATCTCACTAACTTACATTAGTGACATTTAACATTTCCCAAAACATAATGACCCTCGCCTTCCTCATAAACCAACAGTCGTCGATACACTCTCTATATAATTTATATATCACCACTTCCTTAAATGTTGCCACATTTAACTTTGGTTAACCCATAACATTTTATATTAAATAATTATTCATGAACCATTCACAAAAATATTCGTCTAATTTTTTAACAATGTAACAACCTATCCATTTAAAACATCTAATGGACACCCCAAGTTAAAGATAATAACTAATAAATAATAGAAAACAAATATAAAATATAATGTTTAAAGTAATAAAATGATATTAAATATATAATTAAATTTAAGTGAAATGATGATATATAACCACCTCAATTCCATTAAAATTTTAAAATGGCAATATATAAAGATATATTGATAAATAAGAAAACAAATATATAAACAGTAATTGCGTCAGTAAAGGGCAAGGAGAATGCGTAAAGGTTAGTTTTATATTTTATTCAAAAATTAAGTGTTAATGTTTTAAAATAATATTCTATTTAACTAATATACATTTTGTAATGATTTTAACAACACTAGACAAATTTGAAAGGTGACGAAATTGAAATTTTGTGGGTAGTGGATACCGATTTAGCATTTTGTGAGACTAAAAAACTAATTTAATATATTCAATTAAATAACTTAAATTTAATATGTCAAATATAATTTGGTAGCTTGATTTTAGCTTTATTTTTATAATTTTTATTATGGTCAGTCATTCAATATAGATGGAATGTTTAACAACATTGTTGGTAATAAATAATGAAAACATTATCTTTAACTTAATTACAAATATATTTTCTCGAAAAAAAAAACTTAACCAGAATTTGCCATAGCTGTTGCAAAGGAAACGTCATAAGGCATAAATTGAGGAACAAATGTGACATGGGAATGGGAAAATCTAAATAAGATGCAGAGATGTAGCATAAATGAAATCCTAAAGTTGTATAAACTAAAGTCGATTTAGGGTGCCTAAGACTATATTTTTTTATTAATTATTGAACTAATATTGCATATAAATCTCATAAAATTCAACCAACTTATAATTCAGGGCTCTGATCTCTAAGTTTGACTTTGGGTCATTAACATGGTGATGCCCTGTCTCAACCACTAAACCACAGACCAACAAACAGAAGACTGAAAAATGTTACGATCATTACCATAATAAACCTAATGACTCCACACACATGAATTTATTCTTTACTTGAAGAGCATATTGCTTACCCATATCCACAAAAAAGAACGCAAGGTAGAAAACATTCTACAGAACATAATCTTTGTTATTATAACTTATAGCATTATTCCAACCAACAAAACTATATGAACATTTTGGAAGATCAAATGGCAATAACTTTTGAAGAATTCAATCAGAAAATATTCAAGACCATTGGCTCACATGATTAATGGTACCATGTCCTATAAATATAATATTTTTATTCACTTACAATTAAGGGAGAAAACAAGATCCAAAAGAATGTATACCACCCTGCTCAGAAGGGGAATGTTAGTTTAAACAATTGTGGATATGTAGAATGAAGACTTTGGAAAAAGGGTAGAGTACTGAAGATTTACCATTCACATGAAGAAGCATAAAGATTATAGAAAAATCACATTATTTACCATTCACATTATTTTACACGCCTATTCACATTGAGCTGGATTACACCTGACTTTTTTCCAATGCAATTGACATAGACAACCCTTGATTTCCACTATTCCTTTCTCTCAAGATCAAATCGTAATGTCATGAACTACTCAAGTTCTACAGATAGTCCAAACATCTTCAACCTAAGGAGGATACAAAAGTAAACAACCTCGGTGTCATTACTATTCAATGCTAAATAATTTTATTGCCATGATTATGCTTGTTGTTGGGAAATTTTGCTAGAATCATTTTGCCTATATGTTTTTGAATGTCTTGTTCACCACTGCTCTGTGAAGACAAAAATGTACAATAATTTTCCTTTTAAAGGTACAATCTCACACAAGGTGGTACTATCCTTGGTGTATGTCTTTTCTCTAATAATGATATCCTAGTGGTAAGTGTCCAAGAGATGCCAACCCTAGTCAACAATTTAACTACATCCTACCTAGGTAAAGCCATGATATTTTGTCAAAAGGTCAGCTGATTTGAAAGAAAGCATAAGTCAAAAAGATGAATATTAATTGGCCTTCCACGTTATAACCCAAACAGACAACACTTTCCTATTAATATCATAGATCCATCTTAACTGCATATTGATTTAACGCTGAGAGAGGGATAAAAACAAAAGACATGAAACCCTCATTTATTTTCCATTTTAGATTTGTATTAGCATTACACACATTAAGTCTGTTAATATTGCTAAAGTGACATGCCTCTTCCTCCTGAGCGCAAAATATGGCCATGGGTTGTTCAACTTTTCAATAAGGTTCTTAACTTATAGGATATTTATATCTAGATCTCACCCTCTATCTAATCTGTAGCCTGAATTATTCAATTATTATGGGTTTTCCTCATTAATTATTTTAACTTTTCTAAGATGGGAGAAGAATGTCCATCTGACTTGTCATAAACATATATAAAGTTAAATCGATCACACTAAACTGTGAGTACAGTAAGTTGCTCAATGATACAAAATATAAGGTAAGGAAAATCCAACAAGCACTCAATTTCCCAACATAATATCATAAATCTACATGCTCAAATACATGATTAATATTGTAACCATCATAAACTAGTTGAGAAAAATATGTTCAAGCTTGGCTGAAAAAAGAGTCATACAAGGACTAAATTCTTAAGTATACTTACCACATATGAACCATTAAAAGCATATGATTGTCTCAGAGCAATAATACAAAAAATGGTAAGACAACCTGCCAAAATAACTTTAGCAATGTAATGATGTCTTTTCCCTAAATCTACATGATACATTCTTGTAAACATATTTGCATCAAACTAGTTATTTTAAATTCCATAGATTCTAACCAATAAAGAGATTATTTTGCAAAATGAATTCATTTAGGAAACTCAAATACAAAAATCTATGACATCTAGAACATTCCCATGAATAACTAGTTGCTAAAAATGATATCACAAATGTTTGAGACATGCATAAATAAATCACTGCTTTCAGTTAGGTAGCCAAAAAAGTGGGTTTGAATATGGGAGGAAACTTCTAGGTTAAACACTCTTGATCTTGGAGTCCTAGGATGAAATACCTTTCCAAGAAGTCATGGTTACAAGAGTGCAAGCCCTAGAGCTGATTATTGATGCTACTTGATTTATTTTGTTAATTTTAATCCCACTTCTTTAGCCTTGCAAGGATCACCTAATGCAATAAGCGTTGAGCGGACTATTCAAAATCATGTGAAATTGGTCATTCCCCCAATCCTCATGGAATATGGGTCTTGCCTTAATAATTTAATTAATCCACAAGTACAAATTGCAAGCTTTGAGATCAAAGATGGTATAAGGAAGCAAGGTAGAGTACTGAAGATTTACCATTCACATTAAGAAGCATAAAGATTATAGAAAAATCCCATAATGAGGACTGTAGATAATGCATCAAGGGTGTTTGTTAGTTAAAAGTCAAAATAATTGATTTTTCATGGAAAAATTTATGGGAAAACTTAAAATGTGATCACATACTTACCCAAATATTATTTTGATTATGATTAAAACAAAATTGTCATGAAAACAAGATCTCAAGTCAAATTCATACTGCAAGCATATAGTCAAATCTAAATAAGATGCAGAGATGTAGCAGAAATGAAATTATAAAGTTGTATAAATTGAAGTTTATTTAGAGTGTGTGACACTATATTTTTTAATTAATTATTGAATTAATATTGCATATAAATCTCATAAAATTCAACCAACTTATAATTCAAGGCTCTAATATCTAAGTTTTACGTTGGGTCATTAACATGGGGATGCCTTATCTCAACAAGTAAACCACGAGCCAACAAACAAAAGACTGCAAAATGTTTCAATCATTACCATATTAAACCCAATGACTCTACACACAAGAATTTATTCTTTACTATAAGAGCATATCGCTTACCCATATCCACAAAAATAATGCAAGGTAGAAAGCATTCTGCATAACAAAATATCTGTTATTATAACTTGTAGCATTGTTCCAACCAACAAAATTATCTGCACATTTTGGAAGATTAAATGGCAATAATTTTTGAAGAATTCAATTAGAAAATGTCCAAGATCATTGGCTCACATGATTAATGGTACCATGTCCTATGAATCTAATATTTTTATGAAGTTATAATTAAGGGAGAAAACAATATCCAAAGAATGTATACCACAGGGACCAATACACAATCTATTTGATACTCATTGCAAGGCTCATCAAAAACAACATTACTACTCCTTAAATCCTCCACAGTCTATACAAATGTTATACAACACAAGGTTCATGTTGTTGTCAATCAAGCAATGTTTCTGATCAAGAATACCACCAGATTCCTTCAATCTCATACAATGATTAATGCACCAAACATAGGTGTACCATTGCAACAACTTATATCATTTTACTGATGTTGTCATGTCAAAATCAATGTGATACAATTAAGTCACCTTTAAGCAGAATCTCATTGCAATTTCTATACAAGGTTGTATGTCCTATCATTACTCATTCTGACTAAAATAACTTTAGTGCTCATTGTTAACACCTAGACCACAATCTGTAAGTATGATGTAGTTTTGTAGAACAAATCTTCCACACTAGCCTCAAGAAGGGATGCAGCTTGGTGTTGGAGTGTTTGTCTTGGATAAGCTTAAATTGTGCATACAAAATTCACTCATACCAAGGGATAGTTGAAAGCTTAGACATCGCACACTCATAGAAGTTGCCTCAGATTTGTAAGTTCAAATCTTTGTAATTTTATGCAACAACTCTCTGGATTTACCCTTAGAATTATGCCAAGACTTTAACCTTTAAAATGTTCCAAGCGTTCTCACAAATCTACCTTCAAAATGTCCTTAAGAGGTTTCAAAATAAACCCATCGTTTGTGCCCTACTAGGTGTTTGGTTAGGACATCATTGTTTAGCCTTAAATTTTTGGATTAGCTTCAGGAATTAGGTTTTGAATTCTTGCTTCATCCATAGAGTAGTCAATTAACTTTTACCAAAATATTGTTTGAGAATTGGAGCTCAATATGCATAGATTTATGCCTTCAGTCACTAAGATAAACCAGTGTATGTGCTCAGAAAATGAAATCTGAATGACTAGCGAAAAACACATATCTCAAATAAGTGTCGTTGGGACCCACAAATTACTTTAACGAAGATGCCATAGTTAAGTGCATTTTATTCTCATAGGCAGACATGCAATCAAAAGGAGAATGTCAGTTTAAACAATTGTGGATATGTAGAATGGAGACTTTGGAAGTAGGGTAGAAAGCACGGTAGAAAGCAGGGTAGAGTACTAAAGATATACCATTCACAATAAGAAGCATAAAGGTTACAGAAAAATCACATTATTTATAATTCACATTATTTTACACGCCTAATTCACATTGAGTTGGATTATACTTGACTTCTCTTGAAATGCACTTAACATAGACAACCCTTGATTTCCTTTGTTCCTTTCTCTCAAGATCAGATCGTAATATCATGCACTGCTCAAGTTCTACAGATAGTCCAAACATCTTCAACCTAAGGAGGATACAGAAGTAAACAACCTCAGTTTCATTAATATTCAATGCTAAAGAATTTCATTGCCACGATTATGCTTGTTGTTGGAAAATTTTGCTAGAATCATTTTGCTAATAAGTTTTTGAATGTCATATTCACTACTACTTTGTGAAGACAAAAATGTACAAAAAATTTAATTTTGAAGATACAATGTGGCATAAGGTGTTACTATCGTTGGTGTATGTTTCTGATCTAAGAATGATATCCTAGTTATAAGTGTCCAACAGATGCCATCCCTGGTCAACATTTTAACTACATCTTGCTTGGGTAAAGCCACGATCTTTTGTCAAAAGGACTCGTCACAAATAGATATAAATTTAATTCGATCACACTAAATTGTGAGTACAGTAATTTGCTCAATGATACAAAATATAAGGTAAGGAAAATCCAACAATCACTCAATTTCCCAACATAATATCATAAATCTACGTGCTCAAATACATGATTAATATCATAACCATCATAAATTGGTTGAGAAAAATATGTTCAAACTTGGCTAAAAAAGAGTCATACAAGGACAAAATGGTTAAGTATACTTAGCACATCTGAACCATTAAAACCATATGATTGTCTCAAAGCAATAATACAAAAAATGGTAAGACAACCTGCCAAAAGAACTTTAGCAATGTAATGATGTCTTTGCCTTGAATCTACATGATCCATTCTTGTAAATCAAATTAGTTATTTGAAATTCCATAGATTCTAACAAATAAAGAGACTATTTTGAAAAATGAATTCATCTGGGAAACTCAAATACAAAAATTTATGACAACTAGAACATTCCCATGAATAACTAGTTGCTAAAAATGATTCCCAAATGTTTGAGTCATGCATAAATAAGTCATTGCTTTCAGTTAGGTAGACAGCAAAGTGGGTTTGACTATGGGAGGAAACTTCAAGGTTAAACACACTTGATCCTGGAGTCCTAGGGTGAAAAACCTTTCCAGGAAGTCATGGTTACGAGAGTGCAAGCCCTAGAGTTGATTATTGATGCTACTTGATTCATATTGTTAATTTTAATCCCACTTCTTCAGCCTTGTGAGCATCACCTGATGCAGTAAGTGCTAAGTGGATTATTCAAAATCATGTGAAATTGGTCATTCCACTAATCCTCATGGAATATGGGTCTTGCCTTAATAATTTAATTAATCCACAAGTACAAACTACAAGATTTAAGGTCAAAGATGGTATAAGGAAGCAGGGTGGAGTACAAAAGATTTACCATTCACATTAAGAAGCATAAATATCATAGCAAAATCCCACAAGGAGGACTGCAAATAATGCATCAAGGACGTGTGTTAGTTAAAATTCAACATAATTTTTTTTCATGGAAAAATATATAGGAAAAATTAAAAAGTGATCACATACTTACCCAAAGATGATTTTGATTATGATCAAAACAATATTGTCATGAAAACAAGATCTCAGATGAAATTCGTACTGCAAGCATAAAAGTCAAATCTAAATAAGATGCAGAGATGTAGTAGAAATGGAATTCTAAATTTATATAAACTAAAGTTTATTTAGGGTGCCTTTGGGTCATTAACATGGTGATGCCCTGTCTCAACCAATATACCACAGGTAAAAAAACAAAAGACTGCAAAATGTTACAATCATTACCATATTAAACCCAATGACACTACACACAAGAATTTATTTTTTACTGGAAGAGCACATTGCTTACCCATATCCATAAAAAGAATGAAAGGTGGAAAGCATTCTGCAGAATAGAATCTTTGTTATTATAATTTGTAGCATTGTTCCAACAAACAAAACTATCTACACATTTTGGAAGATCAAATGGCAATAAGTTTTGAAGAATTCAATAAGAAAACTTCCAAGATCATTGACTCACATGATTAACAGTACCTTGTCCTATGAATCTAATATTTTTATGCAGTTACAATTAAGGGAGAAAACAAGATCCAAAGAATGTATACCACAGGGACCAATAAACAGTCTATTTGATAATCATTGCTAGGGTCATCAAAAACAACATTACTACTCCTTAAATCCTTCACAGTAAATACAAATGTTGTACAACACAAGGTTCATGTTGTTGTCAATCAAGCAATAGTTCAGATTGAGAATACCACTAGATTCGTTCAATCTAATACAATGATTAATGCACCAAACATAGGTGTACCAATTGCAAAAACTTATATCATTTTACTAATGTTGTCACATGTGTCAAAATCAATGTGATACAATTAAGTCACCTTTAAGAAAAATCTCATTGCAATTTCTATACAAGGTTGTTTGTCGTATCATTACACATTTTGACTAAAATAACTTTAGTGCTCATTGTTAACACCTAGACCACAATTGGTAAGTATTAACATGGGATAAAATTCAAAAGAGGGGCCTCCTCGGCCCTTCGAAATGCAGCCTATGCAATAGAGAGAATGAAACCCAGGACCATATCTTGAATAATTGCTAGTATGCAATGCAAATTTGGGATGAAACAAGAAAGCTCTATGGCAAGGAAAAGAGAGATCCCAGAGATATAAAAGGAACCATTTTTCTTTGGAGTAAGGAAAAATTCAATTGCAAAGTGATTAAGCGGGCATGGGACTTGACAGTGGGGTTCACGATCTGGTTTCTCTGGAAAGAAAGAAACCGAAGGATCTTCCTTGATAAACATAAAAAACCAGAAGAAAAATGGAAGGGCGTTCTAAGTGCTATTAGGGAAACGATTCTAGCGGAGGACTGGAGTGAGGAAGATTGGAAAACGAATCAGGAGGAAGGACAAATACTGTTAAAATTGAATATGAAATATGAAATGTTATACCCCAGGAAAGAGAATAGGCAGAATAAACAGGCTCAAAGTTCAGAGCAGTTTAGATACCCCAAAGAGAATTTCATTAAGTTGAACTTCGACGGGGCGTCCAAAGGGAACCCAGGGAACGCAGGTTTTGGTAGAATCTTCAGAGACAGTGAGGAAAACATCAGATGGATTCATGTAGAGTGGGGAGGGAAAATGACAAATAACGAAGCTGAACTATGGGCGATTCACCAGGGCTTAAGGATAGCAGTGAGGAATAACTACAGGTACTTAGAGATAGAAGGAGACTCTCAGGTGGTTATAGAGATGATTCGAAAACTTAATAATGGGAAAAATTGGGAGCAGATAGTGGGCAACTGGAGAACAGCCGGGATAGTAAAAGACTTGGGAGAACTACTCAAGAGGTTTGATTACATAATAACCAACCACGTCAGAAGGAAAGGAAATAAGGCGGCGGATTTCCTCGCCAATTGGGGAAGCAATGATCCGGAAGGGAAGGTTGATAGCAGATGGCAGATTGAAATGGAGAACCCGAGGTGGGAGGAGTTGGTCATCATAACAAAACTGGACCATGAGGCAGCTACAAATCAATAAGAATGATTATAAGAGACCCCTGATCGGGGTGAGTTTTGCGGCGGGCGGAAGATTTAAGTCCAGGCGGGAGAGGATGATCTTCAAAGCGGTGGAAGATCATGTAATGATGGGCCGGAGCAACCGGACCATTAAGGCGATTCACAATTCAAGGTGGAGCATAAGGAGAATAGGGAGGAAGGGAGGTGATACTGACTGGGCGTCAGACAGGAGCGGTAAGGATTTAGGTTCAAGCGAGGGTCGAAAAGACAGGGGTGTTAAGTGCAGGAATAGGGGGCAAAGGGATTATGCACCCATTGCAGGCAGAATGCGGAGGATGCAGATGAGGAAAGGAGGGTGGCATGATAAATGCCAGGAGAGAGGGGAGGAACGAAACGCCAGGGAGAAGAAGTGCACAACTCGGAAAAAAGGTTTTGGTGACCGAGAGTAGCATAGTAAGGAGTCCAGAGTAGAATCGCGGGTGAGGATGGAAACTAGGAGGCGAGGGAGAAGCGGGGAGTCCGTTGCCATTGAAGAAGTGAATAAATGGAATACAAAGGGTAAGGGTGTGGCGCTGGAACAAGTAGGCGGAGTGACAGTCACGGTCCCGGATGACACCGAGGAGGAGGTTGAACTGTTCGACTCGGATGATGACAATTGCCAACAGACGCGGGCTAAATGGGGAAGGAGCGAGGCCGTAGAGACAGAAGATAGTCAGGAAATGTGGGAGGGTGAAGGCTGGAAGAGATGCGAGCGTGGAGGAGTCAAAGAATATGGCAGCGCGTCTGGCACGAGCATGCGAACTGCAGGAGGGAAGGCAGTAGGAAAAGGGGTAGGGGAGGTCAGAGAGGCTAGCGAGGCAGAGGCAGGGGAAAAACAGGTGATCAAAGGGAGGAGGAGGTTCCAGCATATAGTGGAAAAACTAGGAAATTAGTGGGAAGGAAAGTGCAGTTTGCTGAAAGGGCTTACTACCAGAATACTAATAAAGGGGTTAGGAGAATTATTCAGCATATGGAGGAGGAGGCTATCCAGGGCCAATCTGACCCTGAAATAGAGGATTGGGTTTATCTCCTCCTGGATTCTGGTAATATGAGAGGCCACATGACCCTCTATAAACAAGCGTTGCATGTTTATTGGGTCATGAAGAGGTTGCTTGCCAAAGCTATGGAACAAGTAGCTATGGAAATGGCAGAACTGTCTCAAGGAATCCCAAATCTCAAGAAGGAACTGAAGAATATACAGATTACCTTGCTCATGCAGGACAAGAGGATGGACGAAATACAACAGCAACTAAAGCAATGCCATCCTGACATCAAGAGGGATATGGACCAGCAACCAGGAAAGGACGCATAGTCTTGGTAGTTTACATCTCTTTTTTCTTTTATGAAGATAGTAGATGGTAGTTTTGTCATCAAATCTTTTTGTGATAGGTATAGAAGGAAGATAAGTAATATGAGTAGTCTTTATGATTGTATAGTGCATCTTGCATGGACAAATAGGCTTAAGACCTTTTATTTTTGGATGGCAGTAAAAGACCTAAGATGGCCAAAAATACCCGGTTTCCCCTTGGGGCGGGTTGAGGTCATTATGTTTATGTAATGATTTTTATTTGATGAAATAGAATTAAAAAGTCCTTCCGCAGTTTACAAAAAAAAAAAAAATTAGAAGAGAAATAATCTCTAGTAGATAGACGATTAATTTCTATCTATTGCAATCGTGGAAATTTCATAACTACTTCAACGACAAAGTGTAGCTCTCGGTAGATTCTAGGAGTCAAGAGGAAGATCAATGAACAACAATGGACCCATGTTTGATGCGCTTTCTCTCTCTCTCTCTCTCTCTATACACACACACACACACACCTTAAAGGGGACTTGATTAGCTTGTCTGAGTTCAAGGCACATGCTTTTGCCATACAAGATGTGTTAAAAGTTGCATAGAAGAAAATGTACAATAACTTAAAATAATTACAATTTGTCTCAGTTCTTAACCATCATGGAAAATACTAAAGGCTAAGGTTTTGTTTTGTCGAGAGTGTCAAATAGAAGAAAGGGATGCTTTGGGGAACCTCTTAAAAAATGAATCAAATGGAGATTCAAAAGAATGATATAGAATTAGTTAATTATAAGACAGTGAACTCATCTCTCAAAAAGGATATCATTGTTGTATACTTAATAAATACCAACATCTCCACTAAGTTGCAAATAAGGTTATTGAAGAGTGTCATGTACCCCACTTGGTGAAATGAGCATACCTTGACCAATTGTGAAAAGGATAGAGGAACTAGAAGAAACCATTGAGCAAGATTGAATCTCCATATGAGCGATGTCAAAGATCACTAAGAAAGTATTAATGAGACATATATCAACTATCTCAAGGGACATCGATTTAATTAATTCATATATCAATATACTAAAAAATGGCTTATGGTCCATGTCAAATGAATTAGCTACCTATCACGTGGCATATGAAACTCTAAGTCACAAGCACATAGAAAACATATCCTTACAATATGATGCATGGAAAATGTACGTAAATGGCTTTGTAATTCCTAAATGATTACAAATTGTCTTTTCGGATATGATGAGTTTTAAAGATGAAAATAAAGAGTCAAAGAGAACAAAAACAATTAGGATTGGAACTAGATCAACCAAGAGTAAGTTATTGTAAAAAGTCAATAAATTTAACTTAGGAGAATGGGGATTTTTTGTTTTTGCATGCATTTGTAAACTTTTACATAAGTTTTAAATTTAAAAAAGCCAACTTTGGCCAATATTCTAGAAAGCTTGTACTCAACGTGATAAATAGGCAATGAGCTAATTCTATTGCTTGCTAAATACTAGAATTGTTGTAAAATTGTGTCACTTCTACCATGGATCTTTCTATAAAATAATTCACAATATTATTTTTTCTTTTTGAACACATCTTCTTTTAAGGGGTGACTTCATGACTATAAACAATATCTTAATTATAGATTTCTTTTGATCTTATTTCTATTCATTTATATTTGTTTATATTATTATTTCTAAAATAGATTTCTAATCTAGAAGTGAACCTCAAAATATAGTTTCTTTTACATTTATTTTAAAGATTTGTTCCTAGTTAGGAGTGGTATAGTAAATGGCATTCCACACATAAAGTAGAAGCATTTTGCATTTTGCATTCTACATTTTATATTTACATTCTCATAGAATCCACATTGTTTTCTTATTCTAAACAATGTTAGATCTAATTGGGATTTCACATTAAGGAGAGCCCTTGTTATTAAGAGGGAATTTTACCTATGTCAATAGATAGAAACACTTTTAACCAAAAAAAATGTTTCATGGTTGTATTCACACGGTTTTTGAAACACTGGTTATATTCATATGCTAGTAGAGTTTTAATAGTAGAGTTAAAATGTATTGACATAGTATGCCTCCTAGGTAGTGGATTTAGCATTCCTTCAAAGACATGAGGACTATGAGATAGAAGTAAAATTGTAGTGGGAATTTTTTTTTCCCTCTATTTCATCATTCCATTAATTACATTAAGTTTTATTGATTATTATTATTTTGCTCTCTATTTTCTTAAACGTCTATTTCTTAATTCTAACTAATGTTTATATTTATGTCTACTAGAGTGATAATAACATAACATTGGGGGAAGATGGTCTTAATAAGCTTTGTTCATATTTAGGAGTTACAAGGATCTATCACACAAATACATATATGGACAAGTTCGAAATTAATTATAGGAATCATGGCATGACCATTGTAGTGGAGGTTTAAAAAGTCCCTGGCAATCATGATTATACTATTTACTTTTTATAACAAAAAACAATTATGGTATTTCATCCTATTGAGCTTCAAACCCATATTGAATTTATAGGAAAACGATTTATTATCATGAAGCAATGAATAAAAGGATGGGTATTGGTAAAATGACGTGAAATAAGTGCTAAAATAATGAGAAACATAAATTAGTGATTAAGATTCATCATACTAAGCTTCAAACCCATATTGAATTTATAGGAAAATGATTTATTTATATCATGAGGCAATAAATAAAAGGATGGATGGATATCACTAGAAAGATATGAAATAAGTGCTAACATAATTAGAAACATAAATTAGTGATTGAATTTTCTTAAGGGCTCATTCTACATCACCATCAAAATATTTTTTATTATTATTTTTGAACTAATAATAAGAAAATCCCATTGCTAATAAGTTCCTTTAAATTTAAGAGTGAATTAATGTTATAATTGAAGGATAAGTATTATTTGATGTTTGTTTGTTTTTTGGTTGGTAGAGATCTATTTGCAAGTGAGAATAAGTGTTTCATTCCAATTGTATTTTTTGGACTTAACTATTAAAAAATTAAGTGATTATGTTAAATGCGAAATTAACATCATGAACTATTGATCTCATTCTATTTAGTTATTTTCAACATCTAACTAGAATTAGTAACACATGAAATTTTTCTAAAACAAAATGAACTTCAACTCTGCTCATAAACCAATAATCCTCAATACAATCTTTATATATCACAACTTCCTTAATGGTTGTCACATCTTCCTTTAATTAACCATAGACATCTACTAATTAATTATTTATAAACCATCCACAATTTTTTTTTTACATTTTATTTCTACCACTTTAAAATATGCTAATAAAAATAAATATATTAATATTAATATTAATATTTAAATGAGAATATAAATATATAAATGTTAATAATATTCAAGTGGTAATAATTCATAATTCAATTTAAAACTTATGTTATTAGAAAGTGTAATATAAAAAATGCTTAAAATGTATTTTTAGTGATAAATTTTTTAATGAATTTTGAATAAATCAATATGATTTTATATATTAATTTTTAAAATTTAAATGCATTAAAATTTCAATAAAATAAAATTTAGAATTATAATGAAGGGGTTAAAAGAAGGACATGTGTGTAACATGAATCAAATTTGACATGTATTTTCCATACCATTTTGAATAATGTTAATATTTGATTAATGAACAAGAGAGATGAAGATGCCAATAAAAATTCCATACAAATATCAAGTGGGGTGTGTGATAGTTATGATTAAGTATAATTGTCTTTTATAATTATGGGGTAATGTTGTTATAGTGTAAATTAAATGTTAAATTAATAAAAATTTCTTTCAAATATTTTATAAAATCATATTAGATCTAGAATTCCATATGATAGTTCTTTATATCATATGGATTAATATAAACAAATAAATATATTTATCTAGAGTTATTATCTAAGCAAGTTTTTCCACCAAAATAGGTAGGAGTCATATGTAATTAAGCACACTTATTAGGAGTTACTAATCACCATTATGTATCGATTTCTTAAAACAAAAATAGATAGAAGTACAAATTTGATGATTGCTTCACTTAACATGTATTTCAATAGAAAAACTAATAATTATTGATTTTGTTGACACCTAATCCGAAACGGATGGGTGAACTGGACAGTCATCCAGAAGATGAACTGATCCGTCTCATTTGTATATATAAATATAGGTTACCTAATGAATATGAATATCAGTTTTTTCTCGCTCATTAAGCCTGGAGTTACCCTGGCCTGACAGATTTATTTATTAATTTATATAATTAAAGTACAAAGAAATGATGATTCACACTTATCAATATATATTAATGATTGCATTATATAATTATTTTTTAAAGGAATGGTTATAATTCTATTAAACAATCTAGATTATGGCTAGAACCATTACATTTGGTAGCAATAACAATTCCTCATTCCTCCAAAACTGCTCTGACTAGAGACAATGAAATTTCATATTCTTCTTCTCTAGATATTCTACATTTCCTTATAAATTCCCCAGAAAATTCCATTAAAATTTATATAATTGCATAACATATTAATGTCTACATAAACATTAAAAATACTATTGGTATATACTAGCTATTCAGCTCCTTTTTTGGTATGTCATGCAACTTCTTCCATATCTTAAGCTTTTGCATCCCCTAGTTGGCCTTTTTCATCAGGACCTTGATGCTGTGCTTCTTGCTGAATCTCCATTTTCACGATGAGCTCCAAAGGGGAGGCTCCCATTTCATCATGCGATGGTTCATTAGCACCACCCTCCTCAATTCTGAATACTTCCTTTAAAATAGACACCACAACAATCTCCACCCTCTTGTTTGAGTTCTCTACCTTCTTGTCAAAAGTCACAATCTTCATCATGATAACTTTCGTTGCCACTTGGACATTCTCTACATCCTTTCTCAAGCCTTCTAGTTGGTTTGATACGAGACTCAAATGAGACCAAGCTTTATAAATGATTTTCCATTCAATCCTTGAAATCATATCGTCCACCTCATGCCTGAATGCACCAAAGGAATTCCGAGATAAGTCACTAGCACCATTGCCCAACGGAGAAGCCATATCTTTGACCCGAAGGGAATGTGTAGCAATCCAAAATGTATAACTCTCCAGAGCCATCTTCTTATAGCGAATATTAGCTCCATATTGACGATGCAAAAAGGGCATTTCATGTTTAATGCACTTTGATAATTCCCTCCCAAGAACCAAGTGAGAATTCATTGCTTCTTTCCTCAAGGTGAATGTCTACATGATCGACTTGAATCGATTCTCCTTGAGATCAGGGTTCACCATTTCTTCTCAACTTCTTTTCCTTTAATTACATCCCGCGTGTTCCTAGTTGTCCTTAATCCTACCTTTAATTCTCATTACTGTCCATTTGTGGATTGGTGGTGTCAAAATATCATCGATAATCCCCTTGCTTAACAAATGTACCCAAGAGTAATTATGGTACTTAATCTCCCTGTCAATCATTGCTCTTTTCTTAATTCTCTTCCAGATTTTCGAGGTCTTTTGTTCATTTGATTTCATGGGATATGGCATTTAATGGGTACACCTTCGTTTACCCTTAGCTCTCCTTGCTCCAACATGGCGGCTTGATTTGGTTGTTCATTCGCTAACCCACTATTTTCCCTTTGGATGTGATATAACTCTATGAAAATGAATTTATCCAACATTAATATTATTCTTTGCATTATTGGGTTTGGATCTGAGTCCTTGTTTTTAAGCCACTTAATACAATTTTGAATTGTGATCTGGGAGTCTCTAAAAACTGTTAGATGGGTAATTCCTTCATTTGCAGCCATCCTTAACCCTTTCCATAATCCATATTCTTCCACCTAGTTGTTTGTGGATATTCTCAAACCCCAGGATTTTTTTTTCTTATTTCTCCATCGGGGCTAAGGAGTACCCCTCCCACTCCAGCCTCCCTCTATTATTTTATAAATATTATTATTATATCATAATTATTTACGATGTTATGATCATAGTTTTATATAAGCTATGTATGTTACATGATATTAAGTTAGATATTTTACATCCTATTAAGTTATTTAAATGAGATAGATTGTTCTATGTCTTGGAGATGAAGGTGATGCCTCCCTCATGGAATTCATGAAGAGAATAAACTTCAATATGATAAAAAAAGAGGTGAAGGTTGCCATCAAGGACTCGTTTCTATCCCGTTTTTCCTTACTATAGCTTGAGAGATAAAGCAAGAGCCAAGATGTCTCGAACAAATGGAGTGAAAACTCCCTGGGGCCACCTACTCCTTGAGTCTAATAAACACAGGCTAAAGTGTGCTACTAGAGACTTGAACTTGGATAGATGGGGTGGAAAGCCAGAATCCCAACCACTTGAGTTAAGTTGTAAGTTAGATTTGCATTACCATTGAAAATCAAGATACATCACTCATAGACCAACTGTCAAAAAATATATTGACCTCAATTTGCCACAAGGGAAACTGAGTTTGTTGTCCAGTATAAGTATATATGGAGTTTCAACAAAAACATAAGAAATGACAATTGATCATGGAAATTCTCTATGACAATGAGACCACACAATAAATCATAAAAACAACATAATAACATATTCATGAATCTAAAGATGTCACTGGACTAGGGTCCTGCACACTTGTACCAGCTAAAAAAATTGGCTTGAACTCACATTGGATGTGTTTCTAGAGGTGAGCCAGTAAGCATCCAATCTCTCTAGACAATACTTATGCTACCACTGGACCCTCTGGATCCTAATAAAAAAGGAGATTACCTCATTTCTCTCCTCATGTTTCTCCTTTAACACTCAGCCTAACAAGG
Source organism: Pinus taeda (assembly GCA_000404065.3). Taxonomy (NCBI): domain Eukaryota; kingdom Viridiplantae; phylum Streptophyta; class Pinopsida; order Pinales; family Pinaceae; genus Pinus; species Pinus taeda. Next base: position 44,913 of record APFE031483046.1, read on the forward strand.
TCTTCAACTACCAATGTAGAGTGATGTAATGCATATATTGGTTCCTTCTTTCCCTGGTATGGCTAGAGTCCATAAGTGTAATGACCCGGGTCATCTTGCAAAGTATGTAGATATTGTGCTAATGGTCTCGATCATGGTACATTCATGTATATAATGTAAATATTGTCCTAGCCACCTTGCATTTGTAGGGTCATTGTAAGTACTTCCTTAGTTACCTGTGTACACATGTTGAAGATAATAAATATACCTATGCATATACGTTTATGCAAATATGATTTAAGTGTGTAATTATTATTTGGAAATAATGTAAAAATGCATGCATATGGCTATTGTAAATTTTTGCATTTGGTTATTTTAGACTTTATATGGCTATTGTGAGTATATATCTCTGTGTGTGGCTAGTGTAAATTTCAAGAAGATGTACACACTTGGCTATTGAAGACCTTATTTGGCTATTGTGACACATGTTTGTATTTATAAAGACTAATTGACCTAGATCTATTGATACAACCCTATGATTTTGAAAAAGGAAGGTCTCTAGCTAAGGTTCAATTTCCTTGCTTCATTATAGTCCTCTTATCGGTCCAGTTAAATGTCTTTACCTTAATTCAAATAGAAGGGTATAACTAATAAATAAAGGTTGGGTAAAGTATAAAAAAGTTAAAGTATATAAAGTAAGGGAGTGTTCCTTTACTTTCTTTGGTTGACTTGTATAGCTATTAAA
>APFE031483049.1:0-10125 GCA_000404065.3 Pinus taeda
CCCCGTGACATTTGAGGGAATCCCCTCTGGTTCAAGGTCCATCTTGAACCTAAAGACTGGTCGAATTGGTTTCTTGACGTAGTTTTGCAGCCAAAAACTGCCTACGAGAAACAAGTACAACAAGGTGCAAACCATTCCTCAAGTTTTGCACTCAAAAAAGGTTTCCATCATGATCATGCGATATTTGATACCTCTTGATGCATAGTAGATCCATAGTTAAGATTGATCTATGTTGGTTTTATATCAACTTTATATAAATAAATATAAAGTAGTTGAAATTAACATATTTCGTATATTTTCACCTTTTATTGTGAGGGAGATGTATAATTGCATTGAGAGGCACTCTACAATCTAGTATGGGGGAGATGTTGTAGTGGAGCATTAGATCAATGACACATTAGATCTAAAATTAAATTAAAATAGTATTGATGATGATGACGATGATGATTATGTTGGCTCCAGTATGGGGGGAATGTTGTAATGGAGCATTACATAAAATGTAGTGAAGCATTAGATCAAATAATAATAATAACAAAATTAGTTGATTGAAAAAGTATATGAAGTAAAAGTAATAATAAAATAATAAATTGATTGAATTAAATTTGTTATAGTGTAATTTTTCTTTTATGAATAAAATTACAAACAATTTCTTTGACTAAAATAATCATAAAATGCATGTTACAGTGAAACAAATTTAAATAATGATGGTTTAACCATGATATCTCAAAAATTTATGTTTACATTTAATTAATAACCATATAAAGACTTAATACTTATAATATTTATCTCCCTATACATAATCCATGCTATGTATACTACTTTAAATAAAATAAATTAAAACAAATGATAAAACATGTAAAAGAAAAATGTGATGCACTTATATAGAGGTATTGCAAGGTCTTTTTTTTTTTTTTTTTTGTGAGTTAAACACCCACGGGGGAGTTGAACATTGAAATCTTACAAATTACATAACACTTCATAATGTGATGATTTCCATTTAAGTTGCCCCCATGGGCTATGTATTATGAGGGTTTAAATAAAATTAAAGTTAGAATACTTACATATATAGAGATGTTAAATTTGTAGTGCCTTGTCCTAGTACAATGCCCTATCCTAGATTGATTTGAGATAGATATTTTACTTTGACTTCTGTGATAGATATTGTGACATTAGACATTGATGATCATGGATAATTTCATGTCATGAAGAATCATGTTGTGCTTACTTTCATTTCCAATCTAAACTATGTTGATGGTTATGATAGTAGTTGATATTGATGATTTGACATTACTTAACATGCATATTTTGTGATGACTTATGTTTATGTTCAAATGTTATAGACAATTGCTTGAGTGTAGTAAGAGATTATAGTGGTGCATAAGTGTATGAGGGGAAAATGATCCTAGTTTTGTTATTGAATATTATTGACAATCAAAAAATTGAATTTTATCTATGTTATATAGATGTGTGTGTGTGCGCACATGTGTGTGGTGTTTTGCTACACTATATTGATGACGGATTAGTGATTGAAGGCATACGCTATATTTTTGTTGAATGACTTAGATATGGGTATTAGGGTTGTATGGAGTATATTGGACTTTCTTTCGAGGGGTATGAGCCAACATCTTCGATTCCACCCGCCAGCACTGTAGTTGTGGAATGGGTTGGAAGACTGTAAATCTTCACCATGAAGTTGCATTATTCCATGAGGGTTGAACTACATCTTCGATCACTCACGAAGTTTTACTAAGGGATGCACATAAGGGCAGATACCATGATCCTTAGTCACCATCAATCTCACAACAAAGGGTGGCCCAAGAGTTAACAATTATTCCATTTTCGTACCATGATTCCCTCAATTAGTCATAAATACTTGAAGGGAAAGTGTTGTGGCACCTATGCAAGTTCACGAGGAAGTCCTTGAAGGAAACAACTAACTTGGCTCCCTTGGCATCAAAATACTTGAAGGGCATTTATTGTGGCACCCTTGGAACTGTGGGAGTAATTATTGAAGGGCATAATTGACATGGCACTCTTAGTATCATAAACTCGAAGTTAAAATGCATTCAAGGTAAAGGGGTCAAAGAACTAATGTTAAAGAATATATGTAAAAGTGAGTTAGTGAATTTTTTTATTAAAAATTAGTAAAACATGGGAAGAGGGGATTGTGAGGGTAGACTCAAAGTGCACTTAAAAAAAAATCAATAAAGTAATTTCAACTCAAGTAAATATTGTAGCTATCCTAAAACATGGGGAGACAATATTCTAAAGTTAGGAATAATGGAAATAAAATGGTGAGCTGACCCTAGTCATTAAAAAAGAGATGGTGTGCATAAAATAAAAAGAAACAAATTTAGAATTTAAGAAATATTATATTAATGAGAACCCTCCTTGTGAAATAAAGATAGAATTGGATTCTACAACAAAGATAATTTAATTAAATAAAAAATAAAATATGGGAAGTTAAAAGAAATAATAAAATAAGTGAAGTTAGAAGAATAATGATAAAATACGGGAATTTAAAAGAAAAAAAGAAAAGAAAAATGGAAGTTCAAAGAAATAATAAAATAAGGAAAATTAGAGGAAAATAGGGAAGTAAGGGAAGTTAGAGATTAATAACAAAAATAAAGGTAGTTAGAATAAATTAATAAATTGAAGGGAGTCAGAAGGATATAATAAACAAGGAAAGGAAGGTTAGAAATAATAATAAAATAAAGAAATTAAGGGGCACTGATAATCTATTATAAAACAAGACCAAGCTATGAAAGAATGGTCTTATAAACCCTAGTAATTGTTGGATGTCCTAATGTCGAAACTATTTTTTGTGTGACTATATTGAGATTTGTTCTGAGTTTGGTGGGTGTAGTTCTTTTACTTTGAGTGGGAACCTCTTGAGCGTAACAACTCACCTCGAAACTACTAGCGTATTCATCTCTCCTACAACCCCATTTCATCTTGGGGGTCTGTGGGGAATAAGAGTACCCAAGGAGTAGGCTAGGAGCTTACTAGTAAGTAAACAACATTTGGGAAGCATACAAAATTAAGGTTGGATCTCATTCAATCAATGTTAGAGTATAATGGTAATTAGTGACAACTCTTTCTTAACCTCTAGACGCACAAGCCAGTGTGAATGATATTTTGTTGTGTATTTTCATTTAACTCATTATATATGTTGGATAATTTCACACCAGTTTTATAAAGACTAACCATCATACTAGTCATAGATGGAAGTTATACTGTAATTTGAATAAGAACTTTAATTGCCTCGATCAATGTCGAATGATGTTGAGTTGATTTCACATCTCATGTTTTTACTACATAAGGAGTTAGATAGTAGATGATCTAGGTGGATATTGGTGGCCACCTCCCAATTCCATTTGGACCACCACCATTGTTTCTTTCAGTTTTTCAGTTTCCTTAATTGTAGCATAATTTACTATTTTTAGTAGTTTTTCGTGTCCTAAACTTTCAAAGCCTTTTTGAGGCCCTAAATGACATTTTTTTGGCAATCTACTGGTACCGACTTGAGGTAGGCCATTTTTTTTGTCATATTACTTAGAGAGATCTTTCCAACGGGGTATCATGCATGTCAAACGGAGATAATATGACCAAGTCACGACCACGGGAAGTTGGCTGCCCAACTAACCCCAACGGGGCCCATAAATTCTTGGTGTTACATCTCCTCGGGTTAGGGTTTTGGTTGTTTAGGATTTTCTCTTATTGTTCAATAATAAAAAGGTCCTTGAGCCTCATTGTAATGCAGTTCATAGGCATGTAGCCACCACATCTCTTCTTAGAGATAAGCTACCATTGCCGAGCTAGTTTCATTTCCATACTGTTTGTAAGAATATTTCATTATTTGATATTAATAAAAGGAAGTCTTATTTAGGTTGCAACTCTGTATTTATGGCTATATCTGTAATTTGTTACATTCCTGTTTAAATTCAGATCAGTGGTATCAGAGCGGTCTGCTCTTTCTCTGTTTTTCTTTGCATGTCCCCAACGAGGTCGAGATATAAGGAGTTAGGGCTCGAACTGGTCAAACCTTTGCAAGACCAGTCTTGTAAATCCCGACGGCCTCCCATGGAGGAAGAAAAGAGAGACGAGGGAGCATGAAATCCTATCAAAATATTACTCGAGGAGGACCTCGAGAAACAAAGGAACGCAATGATGGATAACTTTGCCTAGATCCTTCAACGGTTGCCGACTGACAGCGCATCCACATCCAACAGACACTCTGGAGGCTCCACACCTTTTAAGGTACAAGTAAACTTTTACATTCCCATATTTCAGGGTCAAATAGATGCAAACATTGTAGATAAATGGTTGAATCTGTTAGAAGGATATTTTTCTGTTCATGATTTTTCCAACCGAGAAAGATTACTTTTTCTCTTCTCAAAGTTGCCCCCATGGACTGGTGGGAGGCCTATTGTGAGCAGAAGGATGAAAGTACGAACTCACTGTTTTCAGCCATTCCCACTTGGAATTCATTCTGAGATGCCATCAATGAGCAGTACTACCTTGTTGGGAGCTATGATGACAAATAAATAAAGTGGACCATAGTGCGGTAGGGAAGGGACCAAGATGTGTCAGAGTTTACCAATTTTTTTCATACCCTACGGACAAAGTTGGGCATCAAGGATTCTAAGAAACAGTTGGTACTCAAGTAGCGTGGTTGCCTACATAGATACATCCAAGATGAGATGGAGTTACAAGACATCTCCTCGCTTGGCACGATGTACTAATTCGCTGCCAAGATCGAGCATAAGTTTAAACAGAAGATGCGAGACTTTGGATCTGTGAATCTGAAGCAAGGGAAAGGTGCCCCCAAACTGCAGAACAAAGGACAAAGCCAATGTGGGACAACCCAAGACAACTCGCCAAGGCCACAAGCAAAGGACAACACTGCAAAACCAAAGAAGGACACGGGAAAGTGGTGTGAGTTCCATAAGAGCCCCATCCACAAGAAAAGTGAGTGTTGGGCCAAAAAAATGCATGTTCTGACTCTGAGTCAGAACCTGACAAGGGGAATGAAAAAGGGAAGCAGATTATTGATGTGGACCCCAATGCCACTGTCGCCACCACAAAGATCTAGAAGGAGGAAGCCAAAGATCCAGAGGAGGAGGATCGTTTGTTCCACTCCCAGATGTGGGTGAAGGGTTCCCCACTACAGTTCATTGTCGACAGCGGGAGCCAAAAGAACCTCATTGCAGTAGAGCTTGTGAAGTAGCTGGGCTTACTGACCACAACACACCAACAACTATACACCATCAGGTGGCTTCACCAGGGACAGGATCTGCGCGTGAGCAAACAATGCCACCTTCCATACAACATCAAGCCCTTCACGGATGAGGTATTATGTGATGTTGCTCCCCTTGATGTTTGTGATGTATTATTAGGCCAACCACACTTGTGGAAGCAACATGAAATGTATGAGTCAAGGCCTCGCGTTGTTATTATTACATTAGGAAATAAGTTGTATAGGATACTGGAGGTAGCCTCGCCTACTACCATCTCTTTGGTTACTGCAAAAAAATTCAGTAAGTTAATTTTAAAAACCAGGAAATTTGTTTTCCTGATGATACGCCCTCAAGGAAAGAAGAAGACAGTGGCCATGACAGCCAAACAAGGCCCCTCCACACGACAACAATAGATAGACAAGGTCGTGGAGGAGTGCGAGGGCATCTTCACCTCCCCCACAGGGGTGCCTTGTTGAAAATGCAACAAGATGATGGAGCTTAGTGAAACGAAGTCGCCTTCACTAAGTGTGCCTGCAGGCTATTTTTGGCGCAAAGTCTATTTTTAGACTATGTCTATTTTTAGACATATGGATCATGGTCTATGAGTTACAGGATGCTATTTGTGGATGATTGGTCATGTTGGTAAAAATAGATGGACTTCTATATTTAGACATATGGGTGGAGTCTATTTTTAGATTGCCAATCTAAAAATAGAACAGTCGAATATTATTAGCTCTTAATAATATTTGGACTATAAACATTATCTTATCCTCTTGCAGCACTTCAGTTCGAGCTACGAATGTGCCACATGCAAATGCCAAAAGGAAATACACGTTTCTTATGGGTTAGTTGAGCTATTGCATGAAGGACTTCAGTTAGAACTCAAGTGATTGAGTTTGGTGGAATTGATTGAGGAGTTGTGTTCAGTTTGACTTAGTTGAACTAGTTGTATTTAGTCTAACTAACAAATACACTAGTGATGAGTGGTGTGAATTAATTATTAATTAATTCACTAATTATTAACTCTAACTCATAAATAAACTAAATAATACATCAGTTAACTCAGTGCATGGACAGTTCAATGGAGACAAGTGTTAGAGGTGAGTGAAAGGGCAAGACAGCTGTCAGTTGTGACTATAGTTGTGCATGATATTTGCATAATAAATGGATTGAGCATTGCCAATGAGGATTGCATGGTATAGACAAGGGAAATATGAGTTTGGTTCAACCATTCTCATCTATTCTCATCCAGGATTGCGCAGTGGAGGTAGGCAAGCAACGGAGGAGATTTGAGCCAGTGATTGATTCCGATCTGAGCTAGTTTGTGTGTAACAGGTGGAGATAGTATTGAGTACTTGTGAGGAGTATTGTACTATGTATTGTTACATGTTCTCAATCAATATAATATACAAATAGTTGGGGGTTTTCAACTGTATGCTTTCCCTGTGATATACTGTGTTGATACGTGTGATTGATGCTTCAATGTGCGCATGCGATTGTTTCTTTAATACTGCAAATTGATGATCAATGTAGAGGAGGTTATGTATTATGCATGATTCTGTAAATAGTGTATAATGAGGATAATATCTGTGAATAAGTGTCATATTATTCAAAATTTCTACATGGTATCAGAGCTGGTTGATTTGTAGAAAAAGTTCTACAGGATATCAAAGCGAGGATTGATCATCAGATCTATTATTCTGAAAGTGATTACATTTTATTTCTTCAGGTAGAGTCTATAATCGGGCCAGGTAGCTTCTGGATTCATCCTTCTTTTCGAAGGTGAGATATCTGGTGAATGCCCATACATTCGATCTCTGTACGAGAAATACTTTGTTCTCACAAATTTTAGATCAAAAGCGGTTGAGTTTTGAGCTGGTGGAATGGCGCTCAAGGATAAACTCAGAAACATCTAAGTGTGAGAATGGAGATAGTATGCCCCAGTATCTCACGAAGTTCACCCAATGTCAGGATGAGCTGGGAAGTGTGGGGGTGACTATCGATGATGAGGGACTTGGTGAGCTTGGCTCTCCTTGGTCTTTCGAAGAGTTGGCATTCCTATCAGGACTCTGTCAATGGTCGGGAGAAATTGCTAGGATGGGAGAGACTTTGGTTGGATCTTGTGCAAGAGGAGATTAGGTAGAATACCAGGGACAGATCTTCATCAAAGGCATCTGATGAAGAAAATTGCGCTTTGGCTGCCAAAGAAAAGAAGGGGAAGAACAAGAAAACTTCTCATTCCGGTGTGAAAGGCAAGAAGCGGGACATGTCCAAGGTGAAGTGCTTTCACTGTCACCAGCACGGACACTATGCCACAAATTGTCCGCAGAAGAAGAAAAATAAGCAAGTTGCTGGATCTGCAGCGGGAGAGGCCTTAGCCTCGTAGCTTGAGCTGGATTTTTCACTGATCGCATGCTTGGTATCAAGTGTGATGGGATCGGTATGGTTCTTGGACAGTGGTGCGTCTTTTCACATGACAGTAGATTGAGATTGGTTTTTTGATCTGGATGAGAAAGATCTTGGAGTGCACATCAAGATGGGCGATGATGGTAGATACAATGCAACCGATATTGGTACCATTTCCTTTGAGAGGGATTCTGTTAAATCCTTCGTATTGAAGGAAGTGATGCATGTTCCAGGATTGAAGAAGAATCTTATCTCTGTGACGATGTTAGAAGACAAGGGATATGATGTTGTTTTCAGAGAGGGAAAGGCTTTCCTTCGTAGTAAGACAACTGGAGAAACCCAGAAGATAGGGGTCCGAGTCAAGAACCTTTATCAATTGCATGTAGATGGCTACGCAGCAATGGCATGCAAGGAAAAAGGAGTGGTGAGCCGGGATGATGGCGAGCTGTGGCACTGGAGATTGGGCCACCTTCACCATGGAGCCTTGAAGATACTGTAGTAGATTTCTACTGGGCTTCCTAAAGGCACTCTTGCGCAGTCAGATCAGTGCAAGGGTGTATTTTGGTAAAATTTGTGAAAGCCACCTTTCACAAGAAGGATAGTTGCGCCACGACGATCCTTGAGAGAATTCACACAGACGTGTGTGGACCTTTCTCAGTAGCTTCGACAACAAAGCATAGGTACTATGTGATCTTTGTTGATGATTTCTCCTGAAAGTGTTGGATCTTCTTCATGCAGAAGAAGAGAGAGACATACTCAAAGTTCAATGAGTTCAAAGCACTGGTCGAGAAGAAATTGGGGAAGAAGGTGAAGGCTCTTAGGAGCGACAATGGTGGTGAATTCATCTCTGGCGAGTTCAAGGACTTTTGCAGCGCAGAAGGGATTCGAAGAGAGCTCATAACTCCCCATAACCCACATCAGAATCGGGTTGCTGAGCGGAAGAACAGAACGATCGTGGGTGCTGCACGGGCGATGTTGCATGATCAGGGCCTACCCCTTCACTTGTGGGCAGAGGCATGCAATACTGAAGTATATGTGCAGAACCATTGTCCTCATAAGATACTTGGCATGAGTACACCCGAGGAGGCTTATTCTGGTAAGAGGCCTGATATTTTCCATTTGAGGATTTTTGGTTCTCCTGTTTACTTGCATGTGATGAAGGATGCTAGGAAGAAGCTGGAGCCGACCGTAGAGGTTGGGATATTTATGGGGTACACTAATATGCCCCACAACTATCGTGTGTATTTTCCAGACAGTCGCAAGATTGTTGTGCGACGGGATATAAAATTTCAGGAGGAGAAAGCCATGAAGTGTTCGCTTGAGAGGGAGCCACACTTGCATGAAGATAAGGAGCTATTAGTTCCTAAGGATGAGCTTCATGATGTGGATCAGCCACAAGATGAAGTTCATGGAGTGGAAGAGACCACTCATGCAGCGCCAACCATCAGAGGGCGAAAGCGCACTACAGACGCTGAGCGACTAGCTCAAGATGCAGAGAAGGTTGTAGGACTACCTAGAGCACTGCGCAGGCAGAGACAGTCACCTGATAGGTACACTGGATACATGGCTCTTGTGAGCAAATGTGTCATGACTGAGCCATCCTCTTTCGAGGAAGATGTGGAGGATCCCGCATGGGTAGATGCCATGGTGGAAGAGTATGATTCGATTGTCAGAAACAGTGCATGGGAGATTGTCCCAAGACCGGAGGGGAAGTCAGTGGTGAGTTCGAGATGGATCTACAAAGTGATGTAGATGGGATGGCACAACCATCAGATGGATGTGAAGACTACGTTCCTTCCTTGAGGTTGGAGGAAGGAGGATGCTACTTCAGCGGAGGTAGTGGATGCCACTATTTATCGACAGTTGGTGGAGTCGCATGTGTGCTGGCTCAACAGAGGCACATCGGGATATGGATCTTGGTACAGACATGAGGATGAGGTGAAGCTATGTGGCTTCACAGATGTAGATTGGGTAGGGAGCCCAACGGAGCACATCAACATCAGGTACCATCATATCAGAGATTGTGTGCAGTGGAGAATCATGTTACTTTCATATATTCCCACGGAGGATCAGGATGTTGATATATTGACGAAGGCGCTTACCAGGAGAAAATTCGAATACCACAGAGACAGGATAGGGGTTGCAGATAATCCATATCTTGCTGAGAAGGAGTGTTGAAAATGCAATAGGATGATGGAGCTTAGTGAAAAGAAGTCACCTTCACTAAGTGTGCCCGCAGGCTATTTTTGGCGCAAAGTCTATTTTTAGACATATGGATCATGGTCTATGAGTTGCAGGATGCTATTTGTGGATGATTGGTCATGCTGGTAAAAATATATGGACTTCTATTTTTAGACATATGGGCGGAGTCTATTTTTAGACTACTAGGCTAAAAATAGAAAAGTCAAATATTATTATCTCACAATAATATTTGGACTATAAACTTAATCTTATTCTCTTGGAGCACTTCAGTTCGAGC
>APFE031483057.1:647-14067 GCA_000404065.3 Pinus taeda
AGATCAAAACAATGATCTTTCAGATGGCCAACTCGATCACAGTGTTGGCATTTCACAATCTGTTGTTGTTGTTGTTGCGGTGGAAGAGGAGTAGAATCTGGAACAACTGGAGGTGAATTGTCATGAGGAGTAGGTGAACTGTCATGAATAAATCCAACACTCTGAAACTAAATGGGCTTGGCATAGTCTGGAATACGAAAGGACAAGTCCTTGTCATATGCAAGACCAGTTCTATGCTTGTTGTGGACAAGTTGTTCCCAAGGTCTGATGCTGGGCTTGGGAAGTGCATACTGAGTTTCTGCATCTGCATGTAACCTTGCTGCTTTATTGGGCATTGGATCTGAATGAACTTCAGAAATATTCTCTTGCTATTTATGGGAGTCTCTTTCATTGTTCTGAACAGAAACAGGTTCAAAATGATGACTCCTCTGTTTTAATTCTTCTTGTTGTAGCTTTGTCTCAAGCTGCAAAAACTCAATATTCTCCTGTGCATTTTGTAGACATATTTTAATATTGAATAGAGAGGTTTTGTTGATCTTAGCCATCTCATCAACAGTGGAATGTATCAGAGTATTTAACAACTCTAGTGCATTATCAAGTCTGGTCATTATCTTCATTACCTTATATGTTAAAGAAACTTATCAACCAGTGAAGAAGAAGCAACAATTACTCACAATTCAACGTCACTACAATATCCTTTATAAATGTCAGCAAATGATCAGTGTGCAACATAAAAGATTACAATCAGCTCACCAAAATCTTTATGTAGCAGTGGAATCAAGGAATCAATGCACTATAATGAGTTTTAAATACAGTGCTAGACTGGAGCAGCAGCAACTGCAAACTTGCTTGGATCCTTCAAATACTCGTTCACTCTTCAAATCAGAAATGATGGCTATCAAAACTTCAATAATTATAACACCATGTCATGGGCATTGGAATGAATCTCTAGCACGTTGAAATAGCAGTGATAGACCTCCTTACATGTCCAAATACTTAGAAAACTGTATAGTGTTGGTCCTTTGGCTTATATTAGTCAACAGTACAGTGTTTCGTGGCGCCCACAATGTCAGAATAAACTCCACAATGAAGGGTATCACAGCTACGTTCAATAGAGGTGGTGCATTCTTTGTTGTTGGTTCATGTAAATATATAATATGCTAGACAAATACTTGTGGAAGAACTTCAAAATTTGATATCAACTTTAGACCCAGTGAGCATACATCATATTAATAATAGCAGCGTATGTATGAAAGCAACAGTATATCAAAAGATCCCTTCTGCCAACTCTACCCGTTCATTACAACCCCTTTTTCCATACAACTTCCATAGTTTGTTTCACAGGTATGCACACAAATCAGCTCACGTGGTATGAACAATGAAGAGATCTTCTTGATTTTACTTTTCCTTTTTGCAATAAGACTCGGACCACGCTAATTCAGCCCCTCGAACCAATAAACTTAACAATTTTATATTAGCAACTAGCATATGAAACTTACGCATTAACACTTTTTAAGCTTGCATCAATCCACGCAGTTGACTTCTCTACTAACGCACATTGTGCAGGCACAACAAGGTTCAGATCATCGTCACTCTGTCAGGCAACCTTGGTGTAGCATTCTTAGCTTCTCAGCAAACAATCACTCACAGTATCGTGTTAAGTACTCCAGAGCTCTCAGCGGTGACTTGTGTCTGTCTGGACATTCTCTACTTACAGTCCTGGAACCCCACACTGCTCGATTTGGGTTTTCTTACTATGCTACAGGAGATCAGCTACAAATTTTGTTGGCAGCTAGTCAACAAATCGATCCTGCGCACCAGTATTGGCCAGATCACATTCTTCCCAAGTTTCAACAATGATGTGCTTGGCCTTGAACCAATTGTGTGACCCAATTGATTTTCAACAATGCATTCCAATGTAGATCGCATGAGTAAATTTGCTCATGCACTTAGTCTAATTCATCCCGCATACAGGATCCACGTCCCTTGCTTCAACGCGACTCATCTAACTTCGTGGGCTGCCCTGTAGTAGATCAGATGGGTCCATGGTCTCTCCTGCAGCTGTGAGGTACCCAAAATTTCTTGAGGATGTGAGCGGTTGACACTTCCTCCTTACAACTGGGCTGTGGGCTCAGGTTTCACACAGAGGACATGGAAAATAGTCAAAGTATTCCTCCGCTAACGTGGTCGTCTTCCGCCAGAGATCCATGGTTCGAATGGTTCTGATCTCGATTTTGATTTACAACACACAATGTGTTTCGATCCAAGGATCAAACAAGAGAGCCTATGCAGGATGAATACGAAGAGGGCAGGGCTGTCTACAAGCAGAGGGAAAAACATTCATTCCATTGAAGAAGAAGAACAACCAAACATCGCCCCCATTTAAAAAAACGGAAAACAGGAATGAACAATGTAAGAAATGAACATCGTTGAATCAGGCCATGTCAGGCCATTCACAAAGACAGCGCAAACGTTTCGAAATGACAGCGCTATTCAGAATTTTATTTTTTTGATTAATGTACACTACTTCTATCTGGACAGTATGGCCAGATGTGTTATGAGGCAGCACTGGAAAAGAATATGGCAGAGGCAGGTTATGTCAGGACAGAGGAGAATAACGCAGAGGTAGAGTAGCGCTGGAATAAGGCAGAGGCAGAGGTCAGAGATGTTAGTCAGCAGTGGATTTCAAGAAGAAAATTCTCAGGACAGAGCGCATGCAGTGTCAGGAGCAACTAATTATATGGAGGAGCAGCTCACACAGCAGTATTAACAGGTTGCAGCTAAAATTTAGTTGAATAAATATTCATGAGAAAATATTCATGAAGTTTATGGTAGAAATAAACTGCACAGAGAGGCCATAAAACAAATGGCTCAAATTAATTATGCAGGGAAAGAATATGCCTGCTCTGATACCATGTTAAACACACACGAGAGCAAGAACAATATGAATGATAAATCATGAGAGTACCATTTTTATTAACAAGAGATATACATTTATAGTACATTATGTGACCATTGGGTTTCACATCCCAAGGTCTCTTTGACTCCTTTTGTCCATTCGGCTTCCACACTAACCCATTGAGGATTAGGTGTCCAACACGCGTTAAGATTATAGTGAAAAACTTGTCCACCCAGACAAGAATTAGTTTCATTGTCGCTAGGCTTGCTAAAACATAGCGATAGGTTTGCCTGAAGGAAAAATTATAGAACAAGCATATGTTATCCTCCTCAAGCTTGACAAAAATAAGGAGGTACTCGTCAACAATGACTTGGGAAAAAGGGAAGAAAACATGAAGAATTTTATTGGTAGCATGTTTCTCTTGAACATGACACTTTCACTCCATCACCGTGATTGAGTCGAGTTGGGTTATTCTGTTCACCGGTCATATCACCATTGGTCCTCCATACCATCCATCTTTTGGGGCAATTGCTCTCAATTCATCTTAGTGTCACCGATATGTTCAAGAGAAGTCACTCAGATAACCATCTAGCTAATTCCTCATCCATTGCAATACCTTCACCCTCCATTTTTCATGACGCCATTCCTGAATCTTTTATCATCATATCATTTTCACCTCTAAAAAATCATTCGCTTATTTTCGTGTCATAGATGTGGGATACATTAAGGCCCTCCTATGATAGGTCACGTCTTGTCGACATCAGCCCATTATTCAAGAATTTGACATAGAAACAACCCTTTCAGTGCTTTGAAACTCACATGCCTCAATGGAAAGTTTCTAACTTTCGGCGACAGGTTTACATCAATGGCCTTCGTCGGAGAGATTTGTGTGTTGTTCGACATCGGCTCATATATTCATACCACGGGAATTGTACTGTAGTACCTTGAGGATCATTTTCATTATCGATGGTTCCTCTCGTGCCTGTTAATAGCTTGCATTATTGGTTGGTAATCAGGCGATGTCCTTCCATGTTCGACTTCAGAACATATTTTCACATGGATTGACTTGTACATGAAGTGAAGATTGAATGAGTTTGAAGACCCTGGATCTAGTTTCATCCATCCGGGCTGTGATATATTAAGGAATATAAAGACATCAAATGTACACAGAAGCTACATAGATGATCATCCAAGCTAAGGGATGATGACTCTACATATTAAGAATCACCAGTATGCAATTGTAGACGATTATCTGTCCTATGTACATGAAAATGAATTTATAAAGTTGAGCATGGGAATGCATGGGAATGTCTGCCTCAGCTAGATCATGAAAATAATATGATGATGATGTATTATATTTTTATCTCATACAGGTCACCTTCCAGTTTGAATACCTCATATCCTCATGATAAAGCATTTCACCCGACATCAAAAGATTTACGACTTAATGCTTCAGGGGTCAACTGTTATAGACATATTTGGGCACTGCAACCCCTATCTTATATGTCAATAAACCAAGGGCTCTTTAACCCCTAAAAGTGTTGTTTCATACCCTATAGGATCATGGTCAACTGATTAAATCATTCCCCAAAAGTTCCACCTGAAAAGCCATTCAGAACTGGCCAAAACTGGACCATATTGACTGCTCCATGGTCAGGGTGCGATGCATACTGAGTCCTACACTAGCCAGGTGCAATGCATACTAAAAAGGCCTTCTGTGTGGTGCGATGAGCGAGAATGGACAATTT
The DNA here is from genome assembly GCA_000404065.3 of Pinus taeda. Classification (NCBI taxonomy): domain Eukaryota; kingdom Viridiplantae; phylum Streptophyta; class Pinopsida; order Pinales; family Pinaceae; genus Pinus; species Pinus taeda. The sequence goes on from APFE031483057.1 coordinate 5,295, forward strand.
TCGGAGACACTTTGCTAAGTGGATGCTCATGGAATCTTCTAGAAACTTCTCCTATGAAACTTGCCTCTCTGAATTCACCCAAGGATGAGTAAGAGATACAAGAAATATCCAAGTGGAACCAAGAACTATAAGTGGAATGACACTAATAAAAAATCCAGAGATGACTCACACCTTTGTAAACATCTACAAATGGATCCCTCATCTGAAGAAGAAGCATTGTATTTTTGGGTGATCTTGCTTTTCACGAGGTGAAGAGGGATTTGATGTTGGGAGGATGATGCTGGATCAGACAGCTGGGTTGTAATTCTCCCTTCTATTTTAATTAAGTTATTTGAGTTTTCCTCCATACAATTGTGTACTTGTGAATCTTGTTATTTGTAAATGCCATTGTATGTTCAATGTATTTCTGATTCTGCATTATTTATGACATAATAGATCAAGATGCTTTGATGGCGTTCTGTTACTTTGTTTGTACAGGTATTCTCTAAGTGGGACAAGTAGGAGAGGAGTTGCAAGCTCTATCAAGGGGGAGAGTAATCAAGCAAGGAGTCAAGATGAAGATCTAGGTTGGTCCCTTTGCTTCTTTCTTATCTATCATACTTAGAGGAAATCGCAAATTGCTTTGCTTGTTTGTTTCTAGGATAGCTACCAATCCTAGTGGGACTAGAAGATTGAAAAGACACTAGATTTCCCTGAAACACTTTCCGCTTCACTGTAACTCACAGTTGTATCTATCGCGAATTCAGTGATAAACCCTCCTATGATTCGATCCGCCCAGTGATCCACTATCTGCACAAGTCTATCTCCAATGCCTTCTAGCCTGCGCACAAGTTCTGGAGTCCACATAGTAGGCTGGTCTAATCTGCACCTCCCCACACTATCAGCTAACTTTGCAAGCCACTCATAGTTCTATTGAAAATTTCTGGAAGAATATTTCATGTATATCTATGAATATGTAGCGGTTTAGCCAATCTTCCTCTAATAATCGTGGATTTCTATTTTATTGATTTACGAATTGATGACATTTCTGATCCCACCACTCTTTAAGCTCTTTCTTTGTAGGATTCCAATGTTTCCACATCAGAAACCCCTTAGGCAGTCCCAATCCCTGCAACAAAACCATTTGTTGGTTATATGGGCCTAACCTAGGTTCAAAAGAATTATTTAGCCAAACAAATCCCGTAGCTACCGGCCCTTTTGGCAATAGCCAGCGGAGCGTGGATTGAGATCTCACCCGAGGTAGCAGGGGATGGTGCTAGAACCAGTTTTCCACACCCTTCGGATGTCTAGATGTGGTCTGGAGGTTTCACAGACCATTCCATAGCTTCACACTGCTCTATTTCACGTGGATCCGAACCATAATAATCTTTACCACTTATTAGCGTGCTGTTACAGATCTAATTTATATGATGGAACTTTGTAAATAAGATCTATTTAGCAGGTTCTTTAAGCAAACGTTTATCATCTATTACCAGTTTGCGTACTTAGAGTAAACACATATTCACATGTATTCAAGATGTAAAAATATACGCATAGATCAAACAGGGATATTAGCCATATAAAAAGCTAGATCCGCAATAGTTCAGATTGTAAAGTAGAAATTGCAGAAGAAACTTATCTTTATTTTCACTTATCACCAATACATTACGATCCGCCCTGCGCACGTAGCTGTAGGGGTCCATGCACATAGTTCCAGACTCTTCTAGGTGTTTGCACACACAATTGTAGAGGCTCTATCCACTACCCAAATCCTAGACTTGTATTTACAGATGCTTCAAACTATTCAAAAACCCATTACATTTCAGATCCAAAAACATACCAAAACTTAACTACTTTCTTCATAGAGCCTTGCTCTATTTATACATTGTTTTGGCCCACAATCCAAGGGCGGGCCGAATCTACATACATTTTTCATTATATTTGGGTGGACTACCCTTTGGATTTTAACTTATTACAAATCACGCTCCGTGCATATCGTAGAGTTTTTACCCTGCTTTTACCCAAAATTGTGGGTTCTGAGCCCCCTAACCATTGCACAGGGCTTCTACTACCCAACATATTTCACACTTAAATTGTTCTTGGAACATGATTGGAGCACTCTAGTATTCACTTAGATTTGGAGAAATAAGGTAAAGGAAAGTCAAGAATCGCAAGGGAACAATTGTGTCAATAACTACAACTTGATTTCGTTTTTGGTAATAGGCTTCATGAGTGATTTCGTTGCTCATTTTTTTATGCATGGTATATGCATGTGATTGTTTGGTTGTGTTCTCATTCGCATGGAGAATTTTCTAGACTGACAATGGATTTATCCTTATATTTCCATTTCCTGGATATACATGGTGTTGTGGGTTTTCAACTTGATAGGCTTTCTGAATAGTGGTCATGTTCCTTATGGTTTTGGGTTGGAGAAAATTCTTTGAAAGCCTGGGAATAGGTTGGATTGAGTTACTAGTCCTAGAGCCTAGGTTGGGACCAATGATTTGGAGTCCTTTGTGGGTTGAGTTCCTAGTCCCTCGAGGAAGGTTGGACAAATGATTTGGAGCTATGGAAGGATGTGGTTTTTGTTAATAGTTCATGGAGCCCTAGACATCTTTGGTAGAGACCAATCTAGTTGATGTTAGTGATGTATGACTATAGAGGTGCAATCAATGTGGTCGAGGGTTGAGGTGGATTGGTCTATGAAAGCTTTGGTTAGTTTTAATTTGTTTTATTCCATAAGGTACCACAATCATTCTTGGAATATGGTGTGGGGGTGATTGGTTGAAAGAGATATTTTGTTCAACCGAATCTATGGTTAGATGGTACATGGAAGTCCCTGACTTAGATGGTAATGTCATATATTCATAAGAGATATTCCTCTAGTATCACTATTGTATACTTGTAGTCATTATATTGTTGGTATCATGGTTGATTTTCCATGGTTCCTATATTGGCTATTTCCTTGTTATATGTTCATTATATGATGTGTACCATCCGTGACTCTTGTCATGAATTATTTAGTTATTGATTGGTTGATGAGTGTATGGGCTAATAAGTGTTGTTGTTGATATGTGGAGAGGTCATAGAGACTTCTTGATGATTATTTGGTGAGATTATTGAATTTGTGAGCTGATATGTATTTATAACTTATAGGTACTATGTTCACAAAGTGTTGGTATAAATAGGTAATTTGGACCTCTAACTTCCCAGGGTCATAAATTTGGCATGTGATCTCCATTTGACTATCATAATACCTCTCTTATAAGAGGCTAAACTATTATAATACTTTTTCGATTTCTTTGTTTTCCCTGGAAATGTTACTTAGGCCCTCAAAACGGCCTCAGAAGTTTAGAACCCAAAAAACATCCAAAAATAGAAAGTTGTGTTAAATTTAAGGAAACGAAATGGAAAAGAAATAATGTTGGGTCAAGTTAGTCTGATAATAGTGTGGTTGCGTGTCAATCGGTATTTGTATTAAGTTATGTACATGTGGACACCATTTTCCATAAATTCATCTTAGAAATTAAGTCTTGCATAGTAACTCCCATCTCATGTTTACCCTAGCGAGCTTGTGAATTTGGGTAAATAAGGAGTGAGGTGGTTATAGGGTGGTAGGAGATAGGTTCAAACACTTGGACTTTATGGGCTAGGTGTGATTTTTATGCATGCATGTTAGTTATCGATGTGCTTTTTATGTGTGCGTTGTGATGGTCAATGTTGTGGTCTTGTGTCATCATGATGTTGATGCTAAAACAATTGATGTGTTGATTTCTGTATATATACATATGTTGTGCTAATCTAGATTGATTATGCAGATGGGATATCCTCCCTTGAACTTCACTAAGGTATGTTTGATCATATTTATATTAGGTTTGTCTGACATGGAATGCTTGCACGATGAAGATCAGGGATGAAAAGAAAAATGATGGACTACATTTCATGTGATTCTCCTTATAGATCAAATGAGCAAAAAAGAGATGAGTACTCTCCTTACATAGAAGATACCTTGGGAAGTTTAAAGGCAATGCTCAAAGATTGTAAGGTGGATAATGATAGGATAATTCAGTGACATGAAATACTTGCCAAAAATCAGGAAAAGCATGTAGAGGTCAATCCAATGATCCTTCAAATTAATCATATTTGCATTGAGGAGAGGGACAACTACAAATCAATTATGGATGGGAGGAAAGGAAAAATGGGGAATATGGTAGCATGTCTCGTGGAGGGCATGGGTCAGATATGGATGACACCTTCAGAGGTGGTATATGGATGTATAGACCAGGCAAGAGAGGTAGTGGTTATGGGTACTATTCTAGCTTTTGATCAGAGATACATCATTGTCATAATCACTATCATCCTCATAGAAGGAGTGAGAAGAAGTACTTTTTGGATGAGTTCAAGTAATCCAAACCCCTTAACTTTGATGGAGAGCTAAAGAAACTATAATATATAGAAGCATGGCTACCTGGGATGAACAAGTTCTTTGAGTTTCATGATTATTCAGAAAACATTAAGGTCATGATAGTTTTTTTAAGTCTCAAGGGGAAAGCATACATTTTGTGGGAAGATGTGAAGCATGTCAGAGGCATCAAGACAAAGGATTTAAGTTGCCATGAATTCAAAATACACTTTAGGAAGAAGTACTTATTAGAGAGATACTATGATAGTAAGGCTAAATAGTTCTATGAGTTAATGATTGGATTTATGAGAGATGAAGAGTATATGAGTAAGTTATTAGACTTGTTGAGGTATGTGCCTTATCTTTAGGATGAGAAGGAAAAGGTTCAAAGATCACTTAGAGTATTACCATTAGATTTTAGGGATTGGATTGAGTATGATGAGCCTCAGACATTAGAGGAAGTTATTGGGAAGTTGAAACATTATTATGAGGAGTCTAAGCATAAGTAAGATCCTAAGAAGGGTTGCAAAGGTGATGAAAATATTAAAAAAAAGTGGGATAAGAAGTGAGGAAGACCTGAGGATGTAGGTGACAAGGAGAATCCAGCGTCATACAAGAAATTCAATGTAGTTGACAAAGGACAAGGATTTTAGTCTGAGGAGTAGAACAAGGGTGATAACAGGAATACCTTGCAGCGTTGGACTAATGGAAAGGATATAACGAGATATATTCTCCATAGCATCATGGTGAATGAAATCATATCTAAAATTATCATGAGGCACAAATAATTAGATATGTTAGACAAAAATTTCCTTGGATTAATGCAACACTTGATAACAAGGAGGCAGGCTCTCAGGCATCCATTATTGAGATGGAAGGTAAGCTCTATGATCGAGTTGTTTCCATTTTGATTGATCCTGGATCTAATTATAGTTATGTTATTCCTTTCCTAGTGGATAAGTGTGGCTTGAATAAAGGATTGCATCTAGAATATTGGTTGGTGCAGTTGGCTACTAGTACTAAGGAAAAAGTTCATCATTGGGTGATATCTTATGCATTTTATTTGAATGGTATTTTTACATCAACATATCTAAATGTAATTCCATTGGAACTGTAGAGTATGTATTTGGGTAAGTATTGGTAGTACATTCATAGGACTAAAGTGGATTGTTATGATAAGGCTATTGATTGCTTGGATGATGATGGAGAGAAGAGAATCTTACAGGGAAAGAAAAAGGTTACATCAGTTAGAATGGTTACATCTATGAAGGCAAAGCATAGGAGTAGAAAAGGATTTTATTGTTTGGATTTTATTTCTAGTGAAAAAGGAAAGGATGTTGAGGATGATGTTCTTAAGAGGTATCCAATTTTGTAGTGGTTTTAGGATGTGTTAACTGTACAGATTTTATAGTTGCCTCCTGATACGAAATTGGACTTTTATATAGAGATAATTTTAAGAGAAACACCAACGTCAAAGGAACCATACAGGATGAGCACCCCATAATTGGTGGAATTGAAGTTAAAAATTAAGAAAAATCTTAATAAGGGATACATTATGCCAAGTGTATTGCCTTGGGGTGCACTAGTTTTGTTTCTGAAGAAGAAGGATTTTTCTCTGAGGTTATATATTGATTACAAATAGTTGAGTACGGTGACTATCAAGAAATATTATCCTTTGCCATGGGTTGATGAATTTTTTGATCAATTGAATGCAGTAGTAGTGTTCTGAAAGATTGAGTTGAGATCAAGATATCACTAGGTGTGCATCAAATAAGAATATATTTACAAGACCGCATTCCCTACCAGGTATGGGCATTATGTGTTCGTAGTGGTTCCTTTTGGTCTTACTAATTCTCTGACTACTTTCATTTGTTTGACGAACAATGAGTTGTGTACTTATGTGAACAAGTTTGTGATAGTATACAATGATGACATAATGATATATTCTAAGAATGAGGAAGAGCATGTAGAATACCTAGAAACAATATTAAGATTGTTGAGAGAGAATCAATTGTATGCCAAGGTTAATAAGTGTAGCTTCTTTCAAACTAAAGTTTATTACTTGGGACATGTCATTTACAGGGAAGGTATAGTAATGGATTCAGAAAGGATGAGAGCTATCATGGAATGGGAAGCTCTAAGGAATGTGGATGAGGTCAAATCATTCATGTGACTACGAGGTTACTACAATAGGTTCATGAGGAAATTCTCACTGTTGAAAAGGTTAATCCTCTCTGTGGATAGAGATGATCCATCTAGCCCAATCAGGGGGCCTAAAACCGATATGAAAATAAACTAGGCATCCTCCTAGGTTACAATTGAAAAGAAGAATGAAGAAGATGACCTAACTCGTTGTGATGTTATTCTGATTTCCTCTATTGAGGACCCTAAACTGCTTATGTCACGGGTTTGTTCCTCCTTCTCCCAATGTTTATGCACTTGCATAAGTGATCAAGACACAACAAGGAATGACAAAAAAATAGAAAATCCAATAACAACCTACTTAACTGATCAAGCAATGTCAATCTAAATGATACTTGAACATATACATTTTGTGAAGTTGAACGAGTAGTTGTGTATTATTAGAAAATAAAGGGAAGCTTACAACGAAAGCCTTGATGTTCATAGGCTCTCCTTGAGTGGCAATCCAAGTCCAAGACAAGAACTCTCCAAGCACTCCTTCTCCCAGTCAAATGAATAGCCTCTAGGCACAATCTTAGCATAAGGGTTCAAATAGACATATACCAACCATTTGGGAATGGGACATGATGAATTTATAGGCTAGGAAAGGGAGTTAAGACCTCTCCAAAGATAGGATTAGGCCCCCATCTCGAGGAGGTACCTCATAGGGATAAGATCAAGACGCCGAGTTGGGAGGATTCAACCTCATCTATGTCAAACAACCTTGAGCTCGTCGCTTTGGAAGCTTCTAGATCACAAATATTCTCATCCTCTTTAGGAAAATTACCTCTTTGGGATCGTCGCAGGTATGCAGGGGAACATAGTGATGCCATCACTGGTCAAGTACAGTTCAACATGTAACCATCATTGTTTTAAGCCTTATAAAAGTGATGATTCTCATTTAAGGGGTCTAAGAGTTATTTGTTTGAGGAACGTTCAATAAATTTTCCAATCAAAGTATTAGGAGGAATATGAGTAGTATACATCAATGACTACACTACATAATGGTGAAGATTCAGGCACTTTGGGGTATGTCACAGGGAAGTGCAAGAGGTGTGAGAAAATATTGTGTAACACTCATGGATTTCCTCTCCTACTACATATTTACAGTGAAAAGGGAAGAATTTTCAATTGAAGGAGGAGTGTGCAACTAGTTTTTAGTATTTGAAGAACTTGTTTACAAATGATCTAGTTTTGAAGATTAGAGATCCTCAGAAAGAGTTTTTGTTATGTACAAATGCTTGCAAGGGAGGACTAGGTATATTCCTAATGTAGGAGGGTCAATTCGTATTCCACGAGTCAAGGAAGTTGAATGAGCGGGAGTAGAACTATGTGACTCATGACCTTGAGTTGGAAATCATTCATGCCCTGAAGATGTGAAGACATTATCTTATTTGGAGCAGCTTGGTCTTGATGAGTGATCACAGTGGGTTGAGGTACTTATTTGACTAGCCTAATCTGAATGTTAGGAAAGCCAGATGGTTGGATACTATTAGTGAGTTTTACTTTGAGATCAAGTACATGAAGTGAAAGGAAAACATGGATTCAAATTCTCTTAGTAGAAGAGTGTAGGTGAATCACATTACAATAGTGGTTTATTATGAAACATATTTTAAAAAGTGGATCTTATAGGAAGGATAACATGATACAAAGTATGATTAATTGAGGCATAAGTTATAACACCATAGTGAAGATGAGAGGGATGACGAGCATCACCTCATAGAAAATGGCTTAGTGAGATTCAGGAAAAATATTTATGTACTAGATGATAGTGATCTCAAGAATATTATCTTGTGGGAGTTTCATGTTAGGACGTATTTAGGCTACCTGCTGTATCATAGGAAATTTGTAACAATTGATAATTTTTTTCATTGGCTGAAAAAGAAGAAAGAGGTAGTTGAGTTTGTTACAAAATGTTTGGATTATCATTAGGTAAAAGTAAAGTGTAAGCATCGAGGTGGTTTATTGCGGCCAATTCCAATTCTAGAGTGGAAATGGGAGTTCATTTCCATGGACATCATTATATGTTTGACGAGGACATTGAAACAACATCATTCCATCATGGTTATGGTTAACAAGTTAAGTAAGGTAGCTCATGTTAGGATATTCCGACACATAGGAAATAGTTAAGTTCAACTTGGTCTAGTATAGAGTTAGGTATAGAGTTAGGTAAAGTGTGTTTCTTTACCGTTGTACATTTTGTAACTTACA
>APFE031483058.1:0-35317 GCA_000404065.3 Pinus taeda
ATTCAAAGGAAGGAAACGTAAGATAGATGGAGTGAGGAAGTAGGATCATCATCAAGCATAATAACGTTCTAAGAGGTAGGCCCTCTTAATTGATTTTAGCTTAAGGAGATTTTCCATAGATTGTTTATTTGTGGCTAGACCCACTCTCTCGGGCTAGACGAATTGTTTGTGTCCGAACTGAGAATTTACCTACACCATAATACCCCAACAATGGAGATAAAAATCAAGAGGTAACTTCTATTTTTTTAGATTTGCAGTCTAAGGCTATCATTTGCAGATTTAATGGATTTTATCCAAAAACTTAGGCACTATTTCAATGGGTCTTCACCTCATGGAAGACGTAATGTGATATTTTCTTATGTTCTAAAGGATTTTTTATAGTACAATTTCAATCCCAAAAGGATCTGGATTTTGTCCAAAATTGGGCCATGGTTTTGGGAGTAAGCCAGGTTATCTATCTCTCCATGGTTCCTGGGTTTTGGTGCTTCAACCATGGTCAAAACCATACCTATGTGGGTAAGGTTACCAAACTTTCCACTTCCCTTCTGGTATCACAAATTTCTTGAAGACATAGGAAAGACCTTTGGGATTTAAAAAAAAAGGATTTGGAGAGAATATAAAATGACATCTTTAATTTTTCCAAAATCTGTGGAGATAAACTTGAGTAAGGGATTACTAGATTATATAACAATGAAACATGAATACTTTTAGTGTACACAATTTTTAGACTATGAGGACACAACATTTCAATGTTGAATATGTTTTCAAAATGGTCACTTGCAAAATACATGTCCTTTGGCAATAAAGGCCTCGAAAATGAAGAAATTGAAACTTAGTAGGGCAAAAGGATGGAGTTTTACTAAGCCTATCCCCACTGGTGATGAAGAGGAATAAACCATTGAGATACAACAATAACAATTAGTTACAAACTTGAATGTGGTCAATGAGGTACACATTGTAGAGGTGGATGATGTCATTGCCACTCCAATATAGAGTAGGGCAGCTACAGAATCACCTATGGGTACAAATCATTAGACAAAAGGGATATTCATGAAGGTTAGCATGGCAAGTTCCAAACGTGTACATGTTGAAAAAAGTGGCAAGAAATTCTCAATTTGATTTTTCCTTGATTAAACTAAGAAAATTTGAATTTACACATTAGTAAACAACTTTTATGATGTTAACTTGTGTGACATGGATTGTGTCACCCAGTTTACTCAGTAAATTTGAGTTGGAGGAGTTAGAGTTTAGTTATGCACGTGTGATTGTTAATTTGTAGCAATCAAAGTCAGTTATCTCAAGTTGTTTTTAGTTAAACTAGTTCCAACTTTTGGAGGAACTAGTGGAAGGTCAGTTGAGTAGTGAGACTTCAGTCAAACTCAGTGATCATTTAGTTAACTGATAAATCAACCCAAAATAGGTAGTGCATGCAGAGAATTTGAGTTACCTAGTTGAGGTGGATATTCCAAGGTAGTGTAACATCAGTTATAGACTAGTCTTGAGTTTACATGTGTTGCATGCAGTCAGATGATCAACCTAAGGAATTGTGCAATTCAATTAGAGGAATTTTCTAAATAAGAGGGGCCTAATTCCTCGACGAACAACACAAGGAAATAGGAGCTCAAGAAGAGGAAGAAATTGAATAAGTATGGGTCAGAGGCATTTAGTGAGCATAGAGATAGGTTATGCACTTACAGGGTGTGCTCAGTTGAGAAAAGCAATTATAATAAAACTCTATTCATTTTATTAATGCAAGAAGACATTGGGGGTTTTTAGCAGTTTTCTTTCCCCAGATAAAACTTTTTTCATGTGTGTTATTTCTTCTTGCATGTTTGAGATTATATTCTAAATTATGAATTAATGTTTGCAGAGAAGTAGAGTAGGTTTGTGTCTTATGATTTTGATTAAAATTTCATGAGAAATTTCAAATCCACATCCTAATTTCTACATGGTATCAGAGTTGGATTCACATTAGAGCAAGAAATTTGAAGTTGTTTATCAGAGGTTTGAATTTGAAAATCAGTGTAGCAGGATTTATCCAGAGCTGAGAAGATGGCGTTCAATGGACTAAAGCTAGAGTATGCCTTCGAAGGAACCTCAAGTTTTGTTGAATGGAAGGACTACATGGAGGCAATATTGGATGACAATAGATTGATTGAATATTTGAAGACATATATTCCAAGACCACAAGCAGCTGATGTACAAGACCTTGAGAAATAGAAGAAAGATGTAGCAAAGGCGAGGAGAATAATATTGGATGGAGTATGGGATCATATTGTCTCAAATATCCATGGAAAATAAACTCCATTCACGATGTGGAAAGTACTGATAGAATTGTTCAAGAATAGTACTGACCACAGGAAGTTGGTGCTCAAGGGTAAACTTCGAAGTATCAAGATGCAAAAGAATGACACTATACAACAATATTTGAGCAGGTTCACATAATGTCATGATGAACTGGGCGGGGTTGGTGTTACTATCCCTGAAGATGACTTGGTATGCCTAGCCCTTTTGGGCCTTGCCAAGCATTGGCATAGATATAAAGTTTCAGTGAATGGGAGGGAGAAACTACAGAGTTGGGATTGCTTATAGTCTGATTTGGTATAGAAGGAAATAAGGAAGAATACCAGAGATGGGACTTCATCCAAGGGAGAGGATGAATAAAACTTTGCATTGGATGGAAAGGAAAAGAAGGGAAAAGGGAAGAAATCCCAATCAAAACCAGAATCTAGTTAAGGGGGAAAGAAGAAAGATTTATCAAAAATTAAATGCTTCCATTATCATGAATTTAGGTACTATACCACAAAGTGTCCACACAAGAAGACATGCAAGAATACCTTAGGAGGAACAACAGTTGAAGCTTTGGATTCACAGTTTAGGATTGATTTTACCTTCATTGCATGCATGACCAACACAATGATAGGGAGCATGTGGTACTTGGAATCAGGTGCGTTGTTCCACATGATGGGGAATAAAGAATTTTTTAGTGAACTAGAGGAGAAATATTTGTAGATATACATTGAGATGGGGGACGAAAAAAGGTATAGTGCGACCGAGATTGGTATAATCACCATTCACAGGGATTCAGGCCCCCCCAGGCTTAAGGATGTCATGTTCGTTTCGGGCCTCAAGAAAAATATCATCTATGTTGCAGTTTTTGAAGACCATGGTTATGATGTGTTCTTCAACAAAGAAAATGTATTCCTGAGACACATAGCCATGTTACAGGTGGAGTAGATCGAGGTTTGTGTGAAGAACCTGTATAAGCTAGATGTGGTGGATTGTACTGCATTAAGCAAAAAGGCAATAAAAGGTGCAGAGCCGTGATGTTGGTGAACTTTGGCATATAAGACTTGGCCATTTGCATCATGGTTCATTGAATATCATTCAATAGATAACCACAAGCCTCCCAAACGGAGCACTTACGAAGTAAGATGTATGAAAACGATGTACTTTGGGGAAGTACACAAAATCCACATTCCATGATTAGGATAAAAAAGCACATGAATTCCTTGAAAGGATCCACTCTGATGTCTATGGACCTTTCTCAACAACCTCTATTGCCAAGAACAAATATTTTGTCATTTTTATTGGGGAATTCTAACTGAAGTGTTGGATCTTTTTCATGCAAAAGAAGGATGAGACATTCTCCAATTTCATATATTTCAAGGCATTGTTTGAGAAAGAAACAAGCAAGAAGGTGAAGGCTCTTAGGAGTGATAATGAAGGTGAGTACGTGTCAAATGAATATAAAAATTTCTACGCAAAAGAAGGTTTTTTTTGGGAGTTGATATCACCCTACAACCCACAACAGAATGGGGTGGTTGAGAGAAAGAATCATAGCATTGTGGGAGTAGTGAGGGTGATGTTGTATGATCAAGGTCTACCTCTACATTTGTGGGATGATGAATGCAACACAAATGTCTATTTGTAGAATTAGATTCCTCATCAGATTTTGGGCATGATTACATGTGGGGAGTCTTTCTCGGGCAGAAAGAAAAATGTCTTGCACTTCAGGATTTTTGGAACCTCTGTTTACTGCCATGTTTCCAAAGAATCAAGGAAGAAGAAAGAGCTGACAAAAGAATTGGGGGTATTTGTGGCTTACAATGAAACTCCCCACAACTACCATGTGTATCCCTGAGAATGAAAGTTGCGCGAAGGGATGTAAAATTTGATGAAGATAAAATGATGTGGTGCTCTATTGAGAGGGAGCTTCAAATCCCACCAAAGGAGGAGATTTAGCGCCAAAGTAGGAGGCTTAGGAAGTTGTGGAGCAACCAAAAATTAAGGAGCAGAAAGTTGAGACAACCACTTAAGCATAACTATCTAGAGAAGGCAGGAAAAATACCAGGGAAGCTGAGTGATTTGTGCAATATTCGAGAGAGAATGCGGGTGCTCCTTCAAATCAGTGCATGCAGAGAAGGTCACTAGATGGATACACTAGATAAATAGCTCTAGTGACTGAGATTGTAGAGACTAAGCCATCATCTTTCGCGGAAGTAGTAGATAAACCTATATGGGTTGATGCAATGGTGGAGGAATATGAATCCGTTGTAAAGAGCAATGTTTGGAAGTGGTCCAAAGGCCATCAGACAAATCAGTTGTAGGTTTGAGATGGATCTTCAAGCTAAAGCATGTAGCAAATGAAAGAATAGAAAAGTACAAGGCCAGATTTCTGGACAAGGGGTATGCTCAAGCTGACGAGATTGACTATGATGAGACCTTTGCTGTTGTAGCAAGGTACTCATCCATTAGGTCAATTCATGCTCTGGCTACACAAATGGGGTGGAAGATTCACCAAATAGATATAAAAACAACATTTATCAATGGAGTTATTAAGGAGGAGGTGTATGTTGAGCAACCATAAGGCTTCGATACTTTTGATTGAGAGACTCACGTGTGTAGACTCAAGCGAGCATTATACGGTCTCAAGCAATCACCTCATGCTTGGTACACCAAGATCGATAATTATCTCACCGGTTTGGGCTTCACAAAAGTGAAGCGGATGTAAACCTCTATCATATCTTGATATAAGGTAAATTATTAATTATTGTCTTATATGTTGATAATTTGATTTTAACTGGTGATGAGCAGTTGATCAGATCTTGCAAGGAGGACCTTGCAAGAAAGTTGAAATGAAGGACATGGATCTCATGCACTACTTCCTCGGATTGGAATTATGGCAAGGCAATGGGGAACTATTCGTCTCTTAGGGAAATTATGCCAAGAAGATACTTCAGAAGTTCTGCATGTACAGTTGCAAACCCATGGAGACACCTCTAGCAACCAATTGTAGGAAAGAGGATGCCACTTCAGGTGAGGAAGTGGATGTTAATGTTTACCAATAGTTTGTGGGTTCACTAATGTATCTTGTGAAAACATGACTAGATATGTGCTATGTAGTCAACCAACTCAGCCAAACTATTGTTAGACCAACCAAATTATTTTGGAGGGAAGATAAGCATGGTCTACGTTACGTTAGAGGCACTACCCAGTTTTGACTATAGTACATACAAACATAGGGAGTGAAGATATGTGGCTTCATAGATGAAGATTGGGTGGGGAGTCCATTAGATCGAAAGATTACGTTAGGTGGAACTTTCAGCGTTGGGTCTACAATGGTTTCTTAGTACAATAGGAAGCAAATATTTGTGGTACTCAGCTCCGCAAAAGAAGAATAAATGGTTGTCAGTCAAGAAGCATGTGAGGCGATCATGATGAGAAAGATACTTGCTGTATTATCTGGTCAGATGGTGGATCAAACTATGATCTACTGTGATAAGTAGAGTTGCATCAAACTCTCAGAAAATCATGTTTTTCACGATCGATCCAAGTATATAGATATGTGGTATCACCATTTACGGTACTGTGTGCAGAGGCAGATAATGTTGTTGCAGTACATTCTGAGAGAGGAAAAAGATGCTGACATTTTGATAAAGGCCTTGTCAAGAGGGAAGTTTGAGTTCCATAGGTGTAGGATAGGGGTGGTTGATAATCTCTTTCTTGCTGAGAGGGAGTGTTGAAAAATGCAGCAAGAAATTCTCAATATGATTTTTCCTTGATTAAATTGTGAAAAATTGAATTTCCACATTATCAGACTCACTTGGATGATGTTAACTTGTGTGACATAGCTTATTTCACCCATTTTACTCAGTAAATTTGAGATGGAGGAGTTAGAGTTCAGTTATGCATGTGTGATTGCTAATTTGTAGCAATAAAGGTCAATTATCTCACGCTGTTTTCAGTTAAACTAATTGTAACCTTTTGGAGGAACTAGTGGAAGGCCAGTTAAGTAGTGGGACTTGAATCCAACTCAATTATCATCTAGTTAACTGATCAATTAGCCCAAAATAGCTAGTGCATGCAGAGAATTCGAGTTACCCAGTTGAGGTGGAGATTCCAAGGTAATGTAACATCAGTTGTAGACTATTATTGAGTGTACATGTGTTGCATGCAGTCATATGATCAACCTAAGGAATTACGAAAGTCAATTAGAGGAATTTCCTAAATAATAAGGGCCTAATTCTTCAAGGAACAACACAAAGAAATAGGATCTCAAACAGAGGCAAAAATTGACTAAGTTTGGGTCAGAGGCCTTTAGTGAGTATAGAGATAGGTTATGCACTTACAGGGTGTGCTCAATTGAGAAAAGAAATTGTAATACATCTCTATTCATTTTATTAATGAAAGTAGACATTGGGGTTTTTAGCATATTTCTTTCCCCAGATAAAAATACATGTTGCATGTGTGTTATTTGAGATTTTTGTTCTTTCAGGTTTAAAATTTTTGTTCTAAATTGTGAATTAATGTTCGCAAAGTAGTAGAGAAGGTATGTGTCTTATGATTTTGATTAAAATTTCATGTGCAGTTGCAAAACTACAACCTAATATATATATTACATCTTTATGAAAGCTTATATTCAGAAAAATACCAACCTCCTAAGACATCAATATTTTCCTCGGTTCTTGTCCCAATTGGTGCCTACCCTGGGAGATGGAAATAGGTTAATAAGAAAAAAGGAAAGAAAGCTAAGTCAAATGAGTGTTATAACTCTTGATTTTCCACTTTGTACTATTTTTTATTTTGTTTTCCCTTTCATTTGAATTTTTTCTTCAAGCCATATATGGGTTTTTTGTTTTGTTGTTTGTTTTGGAATGCTTTACATATGCTCGCCATATGATCTAGCCAGTTCTAGTGAATGTACACTTGTATGTATATACAAAATGTATTTTCTTTCTATATATGAATGGAAGTACATGTTTGATCTCTAAAAAAAAAAAAAAAAACCAACGTTGATTTCTTTGTGGTATAGGTGTATGGAAAGAACTTACAATTATCATTTTATTTTCTAGAAAAAGTAAACATATTTCTGATTCACTTGCATTCATGCATTTACCTTACATGGATTCACAAGTATAGATTTAAAAATGTAATGAGTCTATTATCATTAGCCACAATTTAGTCAACACCAAATATTTTTGTCATAGTACATATGCATTGATATTCACTAATAAAATATTGAAATTATTATGGTGTCCTCACCCTTTGTCATGAAATAAGGTAAAAACAAACAAAATTTAGGTCACTTCAAGTATCACTGAGCAATGATGGAGGAATGGTTTTGTAGACTAATACAAAATTCGGTTTTAAATGAATATGATATCAACACCATATACTATATCAACAAGAATATAACTCCCACATAATAAAATATATGGTAAGAGAAAAGGAATTTCTTGTTGTTTTACATGCTATTAGAAAATTTAGGCATTATATCACTGACTATCAAACTTTTGTGCATACTGATAATTTTGTTATTCAGTTTTTAATGAACAAAGTAGTCATTAATGTTAGGGTTACTAGGTGGTTGTTATTACTACAAGAATTTGTTATCACCATTGTAGATAGACCCGAGAGGGATAATGATGTTATTGATTTCCTTTCGATAATTCCTAACAATGATGATAATCTTCCTGTTGAGGATACTTTTCTAGATGAATATATTTTTTCAATTTCCACTTATTCGCCTTGGTATGCAAATATTGCTAATTACCTTGCTGCAGGAAATCTTCTGTGACACCTTTCTCCTAGGGGTAAACAAAATATCATTCAAAAAAGTGTCTAGTATTTATGGTTAGATGGATATCTCTTGCACATGGGTCTGGATCATCAAATCAGAAGCTGTGCGAGAGAAGATGCGGTCCATGAAATTATGAAGGCTTGTCATGACGAGCCTTGTGGAGGTCACTTTATAGATAGGAGAAAAGTGATAAAGTGTTTTAGATAAGCTATGTTCAACCTACCATATTCTAGGATGCAAGGAATTGTGTACAGGCGTGTGACAAATGCCAGAGGATAGGTCAACCTATCCAATCAGATGAAATGTTGCTACAACCTCAATTGGTGATGGAACCTTTTGAGATATGGGCTTTATATTTTGTAGGAACAATCAATCTCCCATCTTAGAAATTTTTTTACATTTTGGTATGTGCAGACCATGTCACCAATGTTGGGTATACGACCAAAGTCGCACATTGACTAGAAGTGGGGAGGATCATGGGTATATAACGATGGAAAAATATCTCCATTGGTATGAGGCCTTTTGGGGTAAGTCCAAAAGCAAATCCATGAGGGCTTAGGCCCAAAGTGGACAATATCATACCATTGTGGAGATATGTGGTGTCCAGAGTCCTTACAAGTGGTATCAGAGCCATGCCCAAAGTTAGCCAAGTGGATGAATCCTCGGAATGTCGAACGAAGGTGGTGGGCCCCAGTAATATCATGATGGGATCCGTGGATGAGCTCGGTTAGACAGGCATGTGCTCCGGATTCTTCATGGACGTGTCCTGGTTCCAACACGGTGAAGAGGAGTTGACCTGGGATAGAGAAAGCTCTCGAGGCAGGTGGTGTTCCATGTAAGGCATGTGCTTCCAATGCACTGGAGCGGAGGATCCTGGTTTGTAGAGAGTGGACGGATGGATAATCGTTTGAGGGGAGGCTCGATGGTCCTTTGTTCGAGGGGAGGATTGTTGGGTATACGACCAAAGTCCCACATTGACTAGAAGTGGGGAAGGATCATGGGTATATAAGGATGGACAAATATCTCCATTAGTATGAGGCCTTTTGGGGTAAGTCCAAAAGCAAATCCATGAGGGCTTAGGCCCAAATTGGACAATATCATACCATTGTGGATATATGTGGTGTTCAGAGTCCTTACAACCAAGAGGTTAAAGCTAAAGCACTTAGAAATGGTACCAAACGATATATTTTAGGTTTTCTATTTGAAGATAACTTTGTTCAATATGGAGTGCTAAGGAGATAGTTACAGATGGGGGAACATAGTTTACCTCCTAGCTCATACAAAAACTTGTCAAAAAATATAGGATTCAACACTAAGATACTTCACCTTACCATCCATAAGCTAATGGGAAAGTGGAAAGTACTAATAAAGTGCTTGAAGTGATTCTTACAAAAAATGTGGTAGGCCACCATTGAGATTGGGCTGAAAGGATTCCAGAGGTGTTATGGGCTTACATAACTACTTGGAAAAATACCACACGTTTTCTCCTTATAAACTTGTGGATGTTAAGAATCATGTCTTTCCCATTGAATTTGAAATAAAGGTACTCAGAACCACCTTGGAGGTGAATCTAGATTTGACTACAACACTAAAACACTGATTAGATTTGGTGAATGAGTTTTTAGAAATGTGTTTGGTTGTTGTGCAATGTAATGATATTATCCACGAGTAGTGTGCCAAGTGGCATGAAAAATTTATTAAAAAGAAGGTGTTTCAAAAGGTGATTATGCGCTACTATATGATTCTAGATTTAAATATTTTAAGGGAAATCTTTGTAGCAGGTGGCTAGGTCCTTATGAAGTGGATGCAGTCTTGGATAACAGGATCGTAAGACTAACAACCATTGATTGGTTGCAAACATCCATGCTTTCCAATGGACACCATATTCAGTTGTACCATAAGCCAACTTCTAAGGATTCATTTATTAAAATTGTCTCAGATTCAGATCTTGAAGTTGTTGGGGCAAAGGAAAATATTCATGCACTTCCAACCATTTATTCATTCTCTTTAAAAAAATAAAAAACTATTAAAACAATAATAATAATAAACAATCATAAATAATAATAATAATAATAATAATAATAATAATAATAATAATAAAGTCTAATGGTGAAAACCCCTTTAGGGCGCGGTTAGACAAAGTGGTGACTGAAAACCAACTTGTTAGCAGCCAATGCATCTTTTCTTTTGCAATTATAGTCTTCTGACCTTCTTTTTTCTTTCACGTGTAGCTAGTTCATTGGTTTTAAGGGTTTGATATTGCTTCCAACACTATTGTTGATATATCACATGGAGTTTTATTGCTGATACATACCAGATCCACCTGCCAACCACTGTAAGTTGTTGTTGATGAAAACTAGACTATACCTATACCTATTGATTATTATAAGTTGTTGATATAAGACCAGACTGTACCTATACCTATTGATTACTATAATTTGTTTTTGGGGACCAAATTATAATTTTACTTGTTGATTACTACAAGTTATTGTTGATACATACCATATGTATCTATACCTGCTAATCATCACAAGTTGTTGCAGATACACCACATGTACCTATTATTCTTAGTAAGATTGTGATTGTTTCCTATGGCTCTGCATTTTTACATGGGATTTTTCTTACACAAAAATTATTTATACTGTCATGACCACATTGATAGACTTCAACAAAGATAATTGGTACGAATTCATTATGACATTTTCAGCTGAGTCGGCACTGCCCTCAAAGTCACCACATCAACATGATTGGCAAGTCTACAACATGTAAACTTCAATCATGGACTTGCATTGTTGTGATTAAGGATGACATGATTCTTCTATTGCATTGGTGGAGGAAGACCATCATTTATGAGTTGAGGGGAGGTGGATTTGTATCATACTATTGCACGATGCACCGTCACTATCCCGATTTGGCATGTGACAATAAATCTCATATTCATAATGTTATTTATCATTCTACTCTCTTTACTCCAATAAATTTGATATGGTTATTTTAAAATCCCTCTTAATCTTTCATACCACTTCATAATTATGGTACGAAAAAAGATGTATACCCTACCATAATTAAAACCTTAACTAAAACTTACTAATTCTAGTGAACTCAACATTCCCCTTTCAACATGAATTTGCATGAACAAGTGTTGCACTTGTGACAATCTCTTTGACAGTCAAAAGCCATGGGTGTGGTAGTGGCCTGACATGAACTAGACTCTATCGATGCCTTAATGAATTATCCAAGAGCTCATGGGGTATTCTAGGTCGTAGGGTGGTTGGCATATTTACATGTTGCAAGGGTTCAATGAGAAGATTGCTTTACAATTCACACAAAAATTGAATGCATAAGGTTTAGGGATAAGGAAAGTACTAATTGTTTTTATAAACGATGTTATTTCTATATTAAAAACCCTACCTCAAACAAGATTGTGCTGGTTTATTAGGAAAATTCCAGTTCCATTCGCCATAGCTACATTTTTACAAGAAGGTGAGGAGATAATGTTGAGTTGTCATTGATCTCAAAGAAAGGGCCAACCATGGCTAAATTGAAACAATATCATTGTCTAAAGATAAGGGATTCCAACTGTGATGATACATGGATGCTTTGGAATGGTCATAAATTCCTTCATTGCTTGTGATGTGATCCAAGGGATTTGTAAAGTGCTCAAAATTCAAAGTGTCCAAAATTGCTCGAAACTTATATCAGTGCATAGATATCGGCGACCTGAATCCAACACAATTTGAATCTTTCAAAGCCAATATCGTATGCTCTCGATATCACATTCTGATCATTTTCCCAAACAGGTTAAAAATTGCAACATTGATTGTGCGTTTTTGGGCCAATGGCATGCTACCACTTGGCCACTTCAGATTGGTAAAAAAATATTTGAATCTTATTGGTTCAAATTTATTATTATTATTTTAATGGATGATTATGTCTGTATGGGCTCCAATGGTTGGAAGCCACGTGGGCCAATGAATGGTTGCCACATGGCCTCTTGGTGGCATGGAAAAAATTGTTAAGGGCCGAAGGGACCACCTTGGGGTTGAACACACAACCTAGAACCAAGCAACAGAGCATTATACCGCTACACAAAACATTGTGACTTAACTATATTAAATCCCTACTTGTATTTAAACATGGGGCATATCATATATGTAGGCTGGGTTGGGCCTAGGCCCCAACCCTGGTCATCACACCCAGAATAATCATGGGGTGAGACTATGGGATAGGGATTAGCCCTAACCCAAAGTCATGACGCGTCCACATGCAACCAAAAACGGGAGCTCCACGGAGGGGGCAAACCCCTGGGCGCACACAAAGGAGGGTAGCCCCAGGGAACATGGGCCATCAACATGACCACAACCTCAAGTTTTTGGGCGTGCACGGGTTTCAGCCCCAAGCACTGGGTTCTATGCACCCAATGCCCCATGACGTGACCAAGTGCATTTGAATTGGGGGTCGACCGATGTGGGCGAGCAGTTAGCCACAACCCTTGGGCACGTGTCCCCATACGACCAAGATTTTTAAAAAATGGGGGTTATTGGACATTTAAAATGTCCAAAAATTTGCATCGTCGGGCATGATTGTAGGTTGAAATTTTGTGTCGGTTCCGAATTTGGGGCACTCAAGCCAAGTTTGGGGTGAATTGTAGAATAGTTATCTGGGGAAATTGAAAAAAACTTGGAAGAGGCATAACTTTCTCAGTTTTTGGCCAAATGAGGTGCAGAAAGAGCCTAGATGGGGGTTTTTGATAGTTCTTAAGCCACTGGAGACATAATATTATATTTTGAGAACCGTAAATCCATGTAGATAGAAATTTTAGCACTTAAGGAAAGAGACCCATCATTGGAAGCTGGACCAGGAGATGTAGCCCAGGAAATGGGTGACCTTCTTTATCATTTTCATTGTTATGTGATTATGATATGTACTATTGTCTTTGTTTTATGTTGTTTACTAAGTTTAAAAACCATCATTTTATGTGTTTTTCAAAGTGATTCATTGCCTACAATACATAAAAAATTTACTTGCAATTTTACAATCACCTTCAAGTTTACATTACAGATCATTTTGGTATCAGAGCTCAATGTTATTGTGAAGGTTTGATTTTGTTATTATGAAAATATCTTGAAGATATTTTGAGTAGAATTTGAATTGTATTTGGAACAAACTTTGAAAAGTTTTGGAGACATCTTAAATAAGTGGATTTGAAGTATTTGGACCTTGAAGCAGACTTGAGTTGAAGCAAGCATTTTGGATGACATTTTGAAGCAGTGGTTTAGGTTGGAGCCTAAGAGTAATGGTATCCTCAATAGAGACCAGTTTAGTGCCTAGATTTGTGTTTGTGGATTTAATTTCTCATTCAAGGTTGGAGCCTTGAAGAAGTTTGAGATTTTGTTGTACAAGTTGAAGCCTAAATATTTGTATATGAGGATTGGAGTCCTCACCATTTTCAACAAAAAAAACAAAAAATTTAGTTTAGTTATTATGTTCTAGTTTAAATTGTAGTAAAATATTGAAAGGAATAATCTAACAAATTAAATAAATATTTATTCACCCCCCCAAGTATTTCCAACAATTGGTTTCATAGCTAGCTCCTTAAAGAACAACCTAACAGGTGGAAGGTAGATCATAGGAGCACAACTAGAAATGTCAAGAAGGAAATCCTCCAAACATTTTGAAGATATCTCCTCTTCAGGCATGTAATCATAAGTAAATCGGGTTGGAAAAGCTCCATTTTTTGATGGAACATATTATGTGTCATGGAACAACAAAATGGAGTACTATTTGATGGCTCTAGGATATTAGGTATGGGAATTAGTTGTTACTGGAAACAAAACTACAGAAGAGTCAAGTGAATACAATAAAAAAGAAATGGAAGCAATATTGAGTAGTCTATCATATTTTGTAAAAGGAAAGGTGGGTCAATTTTCTTCAACTAAAAGACTTTGGGAAAAAAATACAAAAACTCTATGAAGAATTTGGCTTTGTGCCTAATTGAACTAGAACTAGAATATATGGAACAAGAGCACAAGGATGATCATGAATAAAAGGAAATAGATGAAGGCACCAAAAACATGAAAGACATTGAAGATGAAAAATATATTGAAGTAAAGGTTGAAGAAATCCTTGAAGTGAAACTAATTTCTACTCTCAAATAAAAAAGTAGATTGACAAAAGAAAATAAAGACCTTGAAGAGAAGAATAAAGACCGTTATCGTACAAAGGAATTATTTGTTCTCCTAAGGCTCCAAGTAGAAGAAATATCTAAGGACTTTAATAAGCTTGAAGCAAAATTGCATCGACAAGAAAGGAGACATGAAGAAGAAGTCATCTCACTAAAATCTCAGCTAGAAGAAACAAAGAAAATGGAAGAAGCAGTAAAGATACAATTGATGAAAAAAAGGAAGACTGAGAAATTTGAAGAAGAAAATATCATTAAAAAATGAAGTTGAAAATTTATGCAAGAGTCTAAAAATTTCTCAATCGTTGGATAGCATTCTCAGCTCTCAAAGATCACCATTTGATAAAAGGGGACTTGATTATATAGGTGAACCTCCAAAGACTAAATTAGAAGAAAAAATTGAAAGTGACATCATCATTATCCAAAAGCCAAATCAAAATGAAATCCAAAAGAATGTCGCAAGTGCTTCCTCTCCTAAAAGTTATTTTGATGGCTTTAAGTAACCTTCCCTTTATGCTAGTTTCAATGAGGATCAACCAAAGATTGAATCTTCTTCAAGGAAAGAAAATTCTAAAAATCATCAAGGAAAATCTTCTCATCCAGGTATCAAACCATGTTCTTTGGTTGTTGTTATTGTTACACTAATTTTGGTCATAAATCTAGAGATTGTAGATCATACTGCAAGGATGGTTGGAAAGGACACCATCAAAACCCTAGAAGGAAGGTTGCAAGTAGATAACATAGAACCCCTAATGGATTTTACAGTTCAGTTGCTTCACTATTTAAGTTCAATGTAGAATGTTATCAATGTCCCAATTTTGAGCATATGACATGAGACTGTAGAAGTGGAATGGAATGGGATCCTAAGAAAATTAAAGAAAAAAATATTCCTATTAGGAACAGAGAAAATTCCACTAAGTTTTGGAAAAGAAAACAAGTGCAACAACCAGGTTTAAACTGAAATGATTCAACTTAATGCAAGTCACTTTAATTGTAAATATGGACTAGCTTATTAATTCAAGTTGAGTTTATGGTTGCAGTAAGTCTTCTTCAAGCACAATACTTTTGCTACTTGAACCCACATCTACACTATAATTCTTTTCTCCCGAACTAGGAAGGCCATAATCGTGACTCCCAAAACTTTCAAATCTAAAGGTTTGAAGACCTTTATGAGATTCCAAATAGAGTAGACTTCCTTTCTATATACATCCTAGTATTTTTATTTTTACCCCAAAACATAACTATGATAGAGACTATCCCATAAGGGAAATCTCCCATTATAAACCCTGGCAACAAACTTTTAAGCCTCTTTATTAGTGGCATAATTTTCATTCTCTAGAATAATAACCAACCTGGAATAAATAAATTAAGATCACATTTTTTACCCTATGACAAGTGTATTTTTGAATGAATATACTTAAATATAGAAGATATTTACAAAAATTATGGAGGATCCTCAAAATCTGTTGTGCATATTCCATGATTCACTATCTATATTTTCATATATCTTCAAGAATAAAACAAAACAAAAAAGTGTCTAGGAATTTATAGCTTATTTGTGCTATAACAAATGCTAGGTGTCTCATCAAATCAAAATTTCCAGCCACCTAAAAATCTGGATTATTTCTAGCTAGCAGTGAACTGATACAACAAGATATATCAAAAATATTATGTGTTTGAAGAAAATATTTGTAGTCACAACATATTATGCAATAGATATCAAAATGGGTATATTTTGTGCTATCAATCAAGTTAAATTAATGTTAATGCTTGAGTTTTCTTTTCCTTTGAGTTTGAAAGATGGAGATGTTGGATTAAATCATTTATGAGAACTTGCTATGAGGGAAAAAAACTGCTAGTGAGTTTAAAAGGTCAGTAACATCAAATATATGTGGGAAAATATTGTTGTTTGCAATGGTAATTATGGATGTCAAAAAGAAGATACAAATTAGAAGCAGAAGATCAGGAGGAGCATGTGAAATTTTTTGTAGCAACCCATGGTTAAAAGTTCATGTAATAAAATTTAATAAAGGAAAAATAATACCACGATTAAGGGACACACATTCCAAGTTGAATGTTAGGCAAAGAATCATGGTGCGGGTGTTCATTTCGGTTTATTTTGGCTAAGGAAATTGGCAAAGGTAATGGAAAAGGAATTAAAATGGAAAAATGTAGGAAAAAGGTATTTTGGCACATTTATTTAGGAAAATAAGGGAAAATAAGAGAAAAGGAATGTGAAAGGTCACAGGTTGCATGTGAGGAGGAAATTGAAGGAAAACAATGGAAACTGAAGAAAATAGATGCCTCATTGATAAAAATGTTTCTGAGGATTAGTTTGGAAGCTTTTATTAGTGTTAAGCTTTTTTTCAGGCTTGGCCAATGTTACCTTTTGTCAGCTTGGTTTTGGAGCTCTCTCATTACTCTCTCTCTCTCTCACACACTCTTGGATACTTAGAGTTTTATTGGAGCATTTTATCTTTGGAGCAAGCAGGGAAAAACAAGCAAAGGAAAGGAAGGAAAGCAAAGATGTAACAAGGAAGAGTAGGATCAAGCAACTTCAGTAGGAATACTTGCAGGTAACATATCGCATGTGTGTTTTCCTAGCTAGTTTTGACATGCATGGCTTTGCATGTTCGTATATAGTTCTCTTGTTGTCGATGGCATGGTTTTGTCGAGTTATGATAGTGGTTTTCAGCCTAGCCTTCCATTTTTCTAAATATACATGGTGTGATGGGATTTTTTTCTCAGTTTTGAGCTTTGGAATTGCCATATGGTTTCGGAATCCGAGGCGGAGGTGGTCTCAGGAAAATTCCCAAAGGCCCAGGAATCCCTTGACCAGTTTTGTCGAGATATATGGTAAAGCCTAAGGGTGGAGTCTCCATTTAGGGCCTAGTGATCCGGTGTGGATTACGGTAAAGTATAAGAGACTGGTGTCTCAGTTTAGGGCCTGGTGATCCGGTGTAGATTTCAGCAAATCCTGAGAGATAAGGAGACAGGAAATTCCTCAAGGATAGTGATGGAGTCCGGAGGAATTCTTAGCTCAGTTTGGTTTTGTGATGTCGGTGTCAATTTTGGTGAGATAACAATTGGTGAGGTTGGAGGTGGTTTAACCTCTAGATTCCATTGGGTTTTATGGATTGGTTTTGTTAGCGCTCAAATCTACCTTAGGCTGAAATAAGGTAAAAATCAAGGCTACATCAAACCACGCTCAACCTCGTAGCTAGCCCTACGAGGACAGGATCTCAGAAAAGGTAATCAAAGAGGCTCAAGATGACTAAATTTGCAACTGATCTTAGGCTAGGTATTAAGTGCAGGGGTTTGATTTGATTTGGGTTTTTAGGGTTTTGTTGAAAACAATGGGAAAGGCAATTTGGGCTCGGGGATGAAGCACAGTTTCTGCAGAGATCTGATTGGGGAAAGGAAGGCAATCGTTTTGATGCTTTAAAGCAAGTGAGGTGGGTAGATCAGATGGGTGAGGAGCTAAGGAGAGCAAGGAAGTCTCAAGGATTCTCCTTAAACTGAAGAAAACATGGAAATTTAAACAAATTCAAAGGCAGAGCATAACAACTATGAATTCCACCTTAATCACTCATTTGTTTTAAATTAAGAAGAAGAAGCATGAAGATGATACACAAAACACTGGATAAACTTAAAATTACTCAGAGACGCCCACCATCAAAACATAAAGCCACATGAATCCCAAAAGGTGCTGCAAAACCCTGGTCTTTCCTTTGCCAAAATTGCAGAGATACAATGTACAATAGAGTCTAAGTTGTTCCCAAAAGTCCAACCCTGAAAATGACTTAGAAAATACATAATATAGGCAAGCCAACCCATTCCATTGCCTCTAGGGTTCAAGCTCATCATCATAGGAGTTGTTTCAACCAATTCTACAAAGCACTACAATCTAGGCAGTCAAAACAACTTGCTTCTATAAGGTAGGAAACTGATTCATTCATTTAATTTTCACTTTTTGGTGAATGAATCTTCTAGAACAAGTAACTAAGTGCCAAAATTACATCATGTTCACTTAATTACATCAAAATAATTCAAAAATTACATCAAGAAGCAAAACTAGTCAAATTGGCCGAATTTCTGAGCTGGAAGGTGAAAAATAGGACCAAAAACCTCTGTGCGCCGCGCTGATTTCTGTGTGCGTCACGCTACTTTGCTGCTGATTTTGAGGCACCTGCTGAAATCTAAATTGAGCTTAGGTTGGCTTGTTGGAAATCCCTTATTGTCTACTTTCTAACCCAAGTGGAAATTTTCAATTTAGTGTCCATTTTCCCCTCCAAAACTGCATTCTCCCAAGACTGCTTCCTGTGTGTCCAAAAAGGGGCAGTGAGGTCATTTTTTCCATGTTTTTTGACCTTTTGGAGACCCAAAACTTGCCCAAATTTCTTGTCCAAGTACCAAAATTCATGATTTCTCATGAAAAATCCAAAACTGCAAGCCATTTGTCATTTGGACCTCCCCATCCTATGCGTCGCGCAAGGTGCGCAACGCATATAGAGAAAAAACCTGTTTTTTAACCAAAAAATTTCAAAATGACCAAAAATGCCCCAAATCTCTTGAAATTTGGGCTGGAGTCTCCTTGTCAAGTGTGATGATGAGCTAAAGAGGCCTTGGCCAAAATCTGGAGTGGATCAGGCTTTTTCCGCCGTTTTAGCGCTCTGCTCAACCTCCTCTTTAGAATCTTCATTTTTCTTTGCAGACATGCATACGAGCCCAATAATGATTTTTGATATGACGAAGCATGTCTTTGTCTCTATTGGCCTTTGCCAAAAATTTCTCCAGATGAGTGTTAACATGTATGAGCGTAGACTCTCGATCAACCGGTGTCATATCACTAGGTCTCTTTCAGGCCAATTCTCGATCCTCACGGATTTGCCGCAACTCATAAAATGTATGTTCATCCTCTAGATGTTTATTTCGCTGCTCTAGATACCTGATGTTCCACTTGGCCATCTCCAGCTGGATTTGCAAGGCTTGAATGTCTGTTTCTTGCTCCTTGATAATCCTTTTATATGTGGCTTGAATCTGAAGCTGTCTCATCATCATGAATGATAACGAAACCTGATGGCTCGCCTGAAGGCCTCTCCTTATGCTTGGGCTTCTTGCCCTTGTCCTGTACCTATGGTGCTGATGTCGGAAGTGAGGCCCCTTCCACGCTAGGTGGAGATAACACTCGCTTTGCTGCTGTGAACAAAGGTCTAGTGCCTCTCTGATATGTGATGAAAATAGGCCTGGTCTCATGATGCTCATATTGCTGAGAAGTTTCACCCTCGTGTTTCACCTCTGATACTCTTCCTGAAGCTCTGAAAAAATCACGAGAGACGAAATCATCCCAAGTGATGCCTTGCAATCCAAGCTGATGAACCACCAAAATCTTGATGAGAGCAAAATGATAGACACTGTTAAGTTGCTGCTGAGGGGTTTTCTGCTGTAAAAAGGTGGTTATCCTCTCTATGTTCGGACATATGAAATATGGAAGGTTCATCATCCGCACCCTGGTGAAATGCATGAGTAACCTGATGTGATAAGCATAAAGACGAGAGAATCGTCCCTCACAATTGAAATATTTCATGATCAATCTCATGAGTGGAGCATATTCATCTTTCAGGTACCTGAACGGGAACACTCTTTTAAGCTGCCTCAAGCAATTGGGTTTGATATATGGCTCATAATGCTGCTTATCAATCTGTTGTTTTTTATGCCATAATTCACCAATATTTGGTATACCTATTGCTAGAGAAACAGTTTCCGGTGTAAGAGTAAAAGTGACCCCAGCCAAGGTAACTTGGTCTCTATGCAAATGCAAGACAAAGAGACGAGCCAATTCATGATGAAACTAGACCTCAGTTACCTTTTGACAAAACCCATAGGATGACTGATGCTCAAAACACTGCATGGCAAGAGGAGAGGCATGCAGCTCTATGAGGGTGATGGGTTCTTCCATGACATGTTTGCCACTTTTCTGAGGCCTCTGGGATTCTTGTTCTCTCAAGGGAGAATCACTTTCGGTCTCTGCCTCATATTCAGATGAGTGACCAGATGACATGACTGCTGATATATAAACTGCTCTGAATGAAACTGTGTGTGCAATTGAATGTGAACTACTTTTTACTCTAAACAATGCTGTGACCAAGGGGAAACAAATGTACAAGGGAATGTTAGAAAGGGGAAAATATCAGGGAATAAGGGAATTTTGAAATAAAATGTAATTAGGGAAGGGAGGGGAAATGTAGATATGGGATTAGGGTTTTAGGGATGTAGTGTAGGATTAATGAGGGGATTAATGAGGACGTTTGATGAGTGGATTTGGGGATGAGGAACAAAGGGAAATGGGGAAAGGAAACAACCTTGGTAACAAAATTGTTTTTAAAACCTACAACACTCTTTTTATATTGGCAATGGGAGGCTTTCAAAGTCTTGTTTCGACAGCCATATCCATTAACCCACCACATTCACCATCAAAAACTAAGCAAAAGCAATGGAGGCGAGCCTACCTGGCAAATTTATGTGAAGATTGGGTGATTTGATGAGTTTTCAACCTATTTTCGGGCTCCAAACTGTAAGTGCTGCGCTGGTTCAACTTTGCACTAGCTGGAAATGCTATGTGCGCTGCGCACGTTATACACGCCGCATTGCCTGTTATATGCGCCACACAGGTGAAATGGGGACCAATCTTCTCCAAAACACACAAACTCGACTTGCAATGACTTTCTCCACCTTTGGCATGCACAATGACTTGAAACTTCATTGAAAACCTTTATATAGACACCAATTTGATTTTTGCCTCTTTCATAACCTACTTTGTTATGTTTTGCAATTAACACTTTTTTCAGGATTAATAGAATTTTGACCTTTTTTTTTCCTCCTTAAATTTGGTTGAAATAATGATTTTCTTTGACAATTTTTTGCAGGGATAGCTGTGATATGACCTGGAAAAGGAGACTAGGGCTGCGCCTGGACAATTCAAGAACTGAAATTTTTGAAAATTTATTACAAAAATGAAATGTCGACTTATCTTCAAAACAGAGTTTTGAAGAGAAGTCATAATCTATCTGTATAACGATAAAAATCTTTGAGATAACAACCTACCGAGGACCTCCCTCTGGCCTGCTGGCTTTATTAAACTTTGCCAAAGACCCAATTGACTTAACCCTAGACCTAATGACCAAAAAAACTGTTATGACCTAGAAACTGAAACAGGACTGCAAATGACTTTTCAAGACTTGCTTTTTATGAATAGACCTGAGCCAGCAGTGCCAAGCATGAGGGGAATGAGTGACACAACCCTTTCCATCAGATGTATGGCATGCTCCTAACGAAATGAAATTGATCGAAACTGATGGGACACCTAAACATGAAGTGCAAAAAAGAGTTTTGATCTCTGACGGAGGGATAACCAGACCGACTCTAACATTGGCTCCAATGGGGATGGTAGCTCCTCGGAGGTGCCAAGAACAGCAGATGTTTGTAAGAGCTAGACAGTGCCTTCATCCATTGGGCTATGGAGTCATTATTTCAACACAAAACTTTGACAATTGGAGTGACTGCAGATTTGACTGAGAACCGAAGACAACTTTGACTCGATTTTTAAACTAAAAGGACTGATACAACTGACTTGACAAACTTCAAACCAACTAACCTCCATATCCAGAATTATAGCCTTCACTGTGGGCCCCAGACTGAAGATGAGCAATTAGTACACATGTGCAGTAAAATAGAAGTAAAACGATATATACAATGATGATGAAATGAGCATAAAATACTCAGAAGTGGTATCTCTTTAGCATCCGACCATTGATCGGCCCTCCAGGACAATCATCTCCATTCATTTCTTTGAGAAGAAAAGCGTTCTGGCCACGATACACTGCAATATTGTAAGGAACCTTCCATAAGTTTTCAAATTTTCCGTGCTTTCCTTTGTCTTCATATCGGGCATCCCACCTGAAAACTACATCATCTAGCTGAAATGTGTCTACTTTTGCCTTCCTGTCATAAATATTTTTTATGCGCTCCTGCA
Source organism: Pinus taeda (assembly GCA_000404065.3). Classification (NCBI taxonomy): domain Eukaryota; kingdom Viridiplantae; phylum Streptophyta; class Pinopsida; order Pinales; family Pinaceae; genus Pinus; species Pinus taeda. Next base: position 22,297 of record APFE031483058.1, read on the forward strand.
ACTTGAAAGTATTTTGAATACCTCCTCCCATGTTTTCTGTAAATGAATCATCTGATTAATCCTCCGCTGCATGGGATCTTCCTCACTACCAGCTTCCTGAAGCAATTTGACTACCGGGACAGCAAGCGAAGTAGGAAAAACCATGTCTATCCCGTACACCAACTCGAAAGGAGACATGCCAATAGACTTTTTCTGAGTTACCCTATCAGCCCACAGTGCATTCACTAATTTATTGTGCCAGCCTTTTTTATTAATTTCCAACAATTTCTTAATGATATTAACCAAAGATTTATTAGATGGCTCTGCCAATCCATTTCCCTGAGGATGATATGCGGTTGAATGTCCCAAGCTGATATTGTACTTATAGCAAAACTCAACCATTCTTTTTGACTTGAATGATGCTGCATTATCTGTGATTAGCTTACTCGGACACCCAGAACGCGACAAAACATTGGTTTCAAGAAAACAACGAAAATTCTTGACAGCCTTATACACATCTGAAAACAACGAAGGCCAATAATAACCTGCCCTTAGAATCTTATTCGCTGTGGTTTTCCAAAACAGATGGCCTCCGCAGTCTCCTCTATGAAAGTCTTCCACAAATCTTTTGGCTTCCTCGTCTACCAAACAATTCAATAACATTCCACCAGTGTCTTTCCAATACAATGCAGAATTTAATATGCAGAATTTTGCAGCTTTCAATTTCAATGTTCTACTCTTATTTCTAGGCATTCTGGGATGTGAAGACAAATTCTGAAGCACATATAAAATGTCAGCATACCAAGGGGAAGAAAGAAACATATCAGATCGCTGAACTGATGAACTCTCCTCATCTTCATTGGAAATGGCAGCAATCAAATTTATATCTAGAACCTGCAGATTTGTTTCAGGCATTAACTTGGCAAGTCCTTGTCCTTTGATCAGTTTGGTTGGTTTAATCTCCACATCATACTCTAACAACGTAGCGATCCACTTACCCCATCTTCCTTCTAGATCTTCTTGTACCAAAACATCTTTAACTGCTGCTTTAGGAACATATGCTATAATGTGGGAATGTAGTATATACACACATAAATCTTTCAAGGCCTTTACAAGCGCAAGTGCTTGTTTCTCAATAATGTTGTATTTCAATGCTTTGTCCCTTATAATCTGACTGAAAAAGGCAATGGGATTTTCAACTCCTTCTCTTTTCTGCATTAATATAGCAAGTGTGCTCGAAAGCAAATGAGAACAAAATGAAGTCCTGTGTGTAGTCCGGGCTAATTAAAGTAGGGGCTGAAGAAAGAGCTAACTTTACCAAATTGAATGATTTCACCGCCTCTTCGGTCCACTTTACCTGACTGTCCTTTTTCAGCATGCTCGTGATTTCTCTAAGATGCTCAACAAGATTTGGAACGAAATGACGTAGAAAATTCATTTTACCATTAAAGGACTGTATTTCTTTCTTATTCCGGGGCTGTTCAATTTGCTGGATGGCTTCAACATGTGCAGGGTCAACACGGATGCCATCTTTCGATATGATATGGCCAAGGAGCTTGCCCTCATCCATGGCAAAAAGACTCTTTTTCGGATTCAGCGAAATGCCATATTTTCTGCACTTTTAGAAAACAACTTTCAAATGATATAAATGTTCTTCATCAGAATTTGAAAACACAGTTAAATCATCAAGGTAAACAACCAAAAATACATCTTTCTCATTGGCAAAAGCCATGTCCATTGCACACTGAAAGGTGGCTCCTACATTCTTCAAACCAAACGACATTTTTGCATAATGAAACATTCCCCACCGAGTGGTAAACACAGTCTTGTCACGATCATCTTCATGCACTAAAATTTGATTATATCTTGAATAGCCATTGAGTAGTGACATTCTTGATGCTCCAACTACTCGCTGCAATATGTGGTCCATTTTTGGCAGCAGATAATTGTCTTTTAATGATACCTTATTCAAATTTCTCAAGTCAATACATAAATGGATCTCACCTATTTTCTTTCTCACGGGTACCAAATTTGATATCCAATCTGAAAATCAGATAGGCACAATGATTCCTGACTTATACAATATGTTTACCTCTTTTTCAATTGATGGTAGCATCTTTGGATTGATTCTCCTCAAATTTTGACGAAAAGGCTTCTGATTTGATTTAATGGGGATAGTATGTTGAATGATATTAGTGTCATATGTTTTTAAATTTGAGTAATTCCACGCAAAAGCATCAGAAAATAAAGACAACAACTTCACATACTCTGCCTTTACCTTTGGTGATAATGACTTTGATAATTTTATCATCTTGGGATTCTCAGCTTTCCCAATATTTACCTCACCTCTTCAACACCTTTTTCAGTTGGCCTCAATGTTGGTTTATGAGCTACATCATCTTGGTCAAAGAGTTCCTCGAAAGGAATAAATCCCTTAGGAATGATGTTATCTTTAAGTTGCAGTACTTCCATTTGATTTATTTGTATATCATCACTATCATCATCACGTTCTGTATCTATGGAGGTGTCTTTGAACTTACCCTTATTCTGCAGAAAATGATTAATCTCCTCGTCATCCTGAAAGACTTGCCAACATCATTGATTTTCTGGAACGGTGGGACGGTGTTTCACATGAATCTCGAACTTGTTGCTGGAATTCATCGGAATTTTTAAGTTTCTTGCTACCTTAGCAAGTCCATCAGCAACACCATTTTGTATACGAGGCACACATGTCAAGGTATGATCAGAAAATAACTTCAGAATATCTAAGACTGCATTATGGTAGGCTCTCATGCGAGGATGCTTGGCCTGAAACTCACCCTTAACCTACTTTATCACCAACTCTGAATCAGAATCCTTTTCGCTTTCAGCTTTCTAAGAATCTTAAGGCCAATAATTAGAGCCTCATATTCCGCTTCATTATTAGAACAATCAAATGCTAGCTTGTAGGAACACACTCTCACTTTGCTTGGAACCTTATCCATAGCAGAAAATGGACTACGAATCCAAACACCAATTCAAGCACCATCACTACCTACTGCGCCATCAAAATCCATGGTCCAAAGACCATCTTCATCTTCCTCTAAATGCTGAAATTGCACCAGCTCTGTTTTTCCTGTTTGCTGCCCATTGTCTTTAGCTGATTGCTCCATAATAGTTTGATTTTCTCTTCTTTCTCTTTGCAGAACTTCTCTAAAATTCTCAGTGATTTCTGGTATACCTTCCGCCTGAATTAATTGACTATCAATATCATTTAAACTATCAGCAAACAACACAAACGACTCTAAGTCGGTATGTACATAATTTACAGGATGATTGATTGGCTTCTATTTTGCTGGTTATCATGTATTTCATCTTCTGCTCTCGATATAACTTTCTCATTTGACCAAAGACTGGAATTGTTGCGTAAGAGAAATCTAACTGTAGTGTACCTTTCAATTTTGCCCCCCAAGATCTTGAAAGGAGCATCCCAAATCGCGGAGGAATGTTCGCCACAACCACATCCATCAAGACATTCTTCGCTGGAATTTGGTCTAATCTAACAACCAAATCTTTGATGAGTCTGATACACCTCACATGGCTGGAATCAAATGAATACAAATCATGATATTTCCTTGTAATGTCTAGTCCCAGCTTTTCCATGATCGCCTTTGGCATCAAATTGTGCGAGGCACCCGAATCGAACATAGCATTGTGCAATATATATTCATGCAACATCAAACTGATATAAAAGGGAGGAACATCATTGTCAGGGGACTCACCATCTAATGCAGGCCCAAATATCAATTCTGGCTGATCATCTTCAACATTTACTGTGTCAAACATTGGATCAAAATTCAGAATTTTGGAGACTTGACCACGGTAGCTGCCGTTCTTCATGATTTCTGTCAAAGGAATACATATTTTTAAGCTGGAAATTTCGTTTTCCAAACTAAATGCTGAAACTTTTCGACTTCTTTGACCGAAACTTCCTTCTTATCCTTGATTATACTTGTTTGATTCACTTTTTCTGCTGATGATATTTTACTAGCTGTGGGATCAATTGTCTCTTTTCCTTTCTTCTGTGGTATGGGTGAATCTGTCTTCGGTGCTGTAGCTTCTTTTCTTTTCTGAGTTGGATTTATGGGCACATCTCAGTTTCTCAATGAGTACTGCTTCTATTGAGTGGACAAAGCATTCAAATATCCTCTTTGGTAATCAGCTGATTCTTCCTCTAAATCTGCATCATTTGCTAAGATGAAATCTTCATCTTTTTGGGTAGCTAAACTTTCTCCATACTCTTCATCCTTAGTGATGTAAATGGGCAGATCGTCGGGAGTAAAGAAGTGATTTTGGTCCCCTACTACATCATCATGATCATCTGAATCTTGACTCACAAAATTTTGCAAAAGAGGAGTTTTAATCTGCTGCTGGGCTGTCGGCTCTCGTGCTCTTTGTTCACGCTGCTTAATTTTGAACTGGGGCTGCTGCCCGCCACGGTAATTTGGATTACGAATCTGTGTTTCTGGTTTATCAAGGTTGATTCTTTTGAACATTTTTTCCATCTCACGAAGCCAGGGCGGTTCTGATGTAGACTCTTCCTTTATAGTCACTCTTTTCTCTGCTTTCAACCGTGCTCTCTTATCATTCAGATTCGCCTCAACACTAACGACAATCTTTTGCATATCTTCTAAGGTAGGCGGATCTCTCTCTCGTAGTGAATAAGCCATCTCCGGATCAAAACCATCTAGGAATTTAAGAAGAGCTGACTTTTTAGACGGTCTTAAGTCATATGGAATTGCATTATACACTGCATTAAATTTGATAATATAATCCTGAACGGACTCACCAGGATTACACTTGATGCTGGTATACTCTGAAGTGATTTTCAATGGATCTTTCTTCATTTCCCACTGATCTAGAAACAAAGTCTGAAGTTCCTGTAATCTGTTGATACTCCTTGCCTGTAAAGCTCTGAACCATTTACGAACCTATCCTCCAAAAGTCTGGGCAAACAATCTCATTGAGACATTTTTTCCATCAATTTCATGCAGGTCCAAAAAGTCTGTCATTCGGATTATATGCTGCTAAGCTGATATACTCTGTGGTGTGCCATCAAATATAGGAATCTTGATTTGATAATCAGTAGGCATAGGATCCAAATTGGCCGGCAAAGCAAGAGGTGCAAATCTAGCAGCCATGGCTCTTGGTGGATTTGTAGTCAGCCTTGGAGATGTTGGGGGAGTATGTGCAGCTGAGGTGTGAGGTGTATGAGGAGGCGTGTGCGGAGGAGATGCAATTTTGGACATGGAAACAATGGATGAAGGCGAATTGACTGCAGACTTTTGATCAGAAATAATAGGTTGCGCAGGGATGGTGGGAATGAAAGGAGGTTGAGTATGAATTCTAGAGGTGGATGCCGTAATAGACGATCCAATGGTAGCAGATGCAGTTTCTAGAAAATCAATTATATTTGTAACCTTAATTGTAGTTTGGAGCTGTCTTAAAATAAAATTCTCAATAGACTTATTAGACTTTTCGATTTGAAGAGCGACAGCGAAATCGGGATTTGGAACTATAGAATCAAGAGCATTTTCAGAATTGGTTTTAAACAATGACAGTTCAAACTTTTCATCAAAAGCAAGTTCTTCAAGATATTCAAAAATTGCAGGACATGAATGAGATTTAATCACGGGAGTCACAGAGCTTTCTTGACGAAGGAGTCTTGGAATCAAATTCGGATTTTCGTAGACAGGAGGCGGATTCGGATCTGGATTAGCTCTGGTATGTCTTCTTGAAGCCAGTGTGCTTTGTCAAAAGATCAAAGGAATATAAGTAATTTAGCCTATCGATTTCTAGACTCAATCATCCAAAGGTCTAGAACAAACAAATATACTGGGGTGATTTTGCAAATCAAGTGCTGCATTCACAAGCTAACCGGAGATCGACTGAAGCAGCGTTTATCTACTTCTGCTTATGGATGGCAAAAGCGTTTCGAAAGCTACCTGGCATGACTTCAGACTCCGTCTAAGACTCATGAAACAAACACATCAACAAGAAAACCATTAAGATTTAGTTTTTTCCCCAGTATGGTCACCACTATGTTAGCGCTCAAATCTACCTTAGGCTGAAATAAGGTAAAACTCAAGGCTACATCAAACCACGCTCAGCCTCGTAGCTATCCTTAAGAGGATAGGAGAGGGATCTCTCTGGGTCTATCTCGGAAAAGGTAATCAAAGAGGCTCGAGATGACTAAATTTGCAACTGATCTTAGGCTAGGTATTAAGTGCATGGGTTTGATTTGATTTGGGTTTTTAGGGTTTTGTTGAAAACAATGGGAAATGCAATTTGGGCTCGGGGATGAGGCACAGTTTCTGCAGAGATCTGATTGGGGCAAGGAAGGAAATCATTTTGATGCTTTAAAGAAAGTGAGGTGGGTATATCAGACATGTGAGGAGCTAAGGAGAGCAAGGAAGTCTCAAGGATTCTCCTTAAACTGAAGAAAACATGGAAATTTAAACAAATTCAAAGGCAGAGCATAACAACTACGAATTCCACCTTAATCACTCATTTGTTTTAAATTCAGAAGAAGAAGCATGAAGATGATACAAAAAACACTGGATAAAATTACAATTACTTAGAGAGGCACACCATCAAAACATAAAGCCACATGAATCCCAAACAGTGCTGCAAATCCCTGGTCTTTCCTTTGCCAAAATTGCAGAGATACAATGTACAATAGAGTCTAAGCTGTTCCCAAAAGTCCAACCCTGAAAATGACTTAGAAAATACATAATATAGGCAAGCCAACCCATTCCCTTGCCTCTAGGGGTCGAGCTCATCATCCTAGGAGCTATTTCAACCAATTCTAAAAAAAGCACTACAATCTAGGCAGTCAAAACAACTTGCCTCTATAAGTTAGGAAACCAATTCATTCATTAATTTTTTGCTATTTTGTGAATGAATCATCTAGAATAGGTAAAAGTGAGTCTAAAATAACATAAGGTTTCATTAATTACATCAAGAGGAATTAAAAATCACATCACAAGTCAAAACTGGTCAAACTAGCTTCATTTCCTGCGCTGAAGAATGAAAATTGGACCAAAAACTGTATGCGTAGCGCCCCTGATCCCTATGCGTAGCGCACATTTGAGCCTATTTTTGGGGCACTTTCCAACATCCAAATTGAGCTCATGATAGCTCGTTGGAAAGCCATGGATGTCTAATTTCCAACCCAAGTGGAATTTTTCAATTTGAAGCTCATTTTCCCCCTCAACGTTGCATTCTGCCAGAAGTACTTCCTGTTGTTGCAAAAGGTGGCAGAAAGGTGATTTTCATGATGTTTTTGAGCCTTTTGGTCACCCAGAACTTGATGAAATGCTTTGGCAATAGTTGAACATGTATAATTCATCATGAAAAATCCAAAACTACAAGCCATTTGTGATTTAGACCTCCCAATCTTATGGGTCGCGCGCGGCGCGCTACGCATTGAGCCAAAAAACCTGTTTTGCAAGCCAAAAATTTCAAAATGACAAAATTTTCTTTGAATTTGCTCAAATTTGGAGTGAAGACCCTCTATCATGTGTTGTGCCTCGCCAATGAAGCCTTGGCGAAAACTCGAAGTGGATCTAGCCTCTTTCGCCGTTTTAATGCTCTACTCAACCTCCTTTTCAAAATCTTCATTTTTGCTTTACTGACATGCATGCGAGCCCAATAGTGATGTTTCATGTGACAGAGCATTTCTTTGTCTCTATTGGCCTTTGCTAGTAACTTCTCTAAGTGGATGTTGACCCTCTCAAGCCAAAACTCTCGGTTAGCCTCTACCTCCTGCTTATAAACTGAATCTGTGTCTGACATGGCTTTGAAAACAAGACGTCTGCAATATGTATGTTGAAATAGGTGTAGTGAAATCAAAAGTTCAATGTATGCTCAAAACCTAAACATGTTACATGTGTACCAAAGCATCATAGGAAACAAGCCACAGTGGTAATAGATCTGTTTAAGTAGATTGGCACAAAATAGTCACTGCTTTGATCACAAGGGAATTTGACAAATGAGCAAAAAGTGTAATGTGCACCCTTTGCAATGTTGGCTAAAACTTTACAAATGAGTATGGGACTGTATTTCACCAATGGAGAATGGGAAAATCTTCACCAAGTCACCCACATGTCTTTAAAAACCCTAAGGAATGATTTTGGTATGTGCATAGGGCTTCACTTTTCTACACCCAACACATCAAATTTCCCACCTTAAACACACTACAAACATTTTAAAATTGACTGAGCAGCCATGAAAAACCTACTTGCAAGCTTTGGAGTCAATTAAGCAAGATCTGGTCACATTAAAAAAAAAAAAAAAATTGGAGCTATGACTGAGTGCGTAGCGCCCGAACCCAATGCGTAGTGCACCCCTGTATGCGTAGCGCCTTTGTTTTTTTACACTGGCCAGTGAGGCCCAGTGCGTAGCACACACTTGTATGCGTAGCGCACAGACCCAACACGTAGTGCATTTTGTAAGAGGCGTTTGGAGGCCTTCCTGGTGTCGAAATCGGGAGCAGGATAGCTCGTTGGAAAGGTCTCTGAGTATAATTTACACTACAGCTAGAAGTTTTCAATTTTTAGTTCACTTTCCTTGTCAAAAATCAAATCTCCCAAGACTGGTCAAAATGTGCCAAATGAGGCTGCCTCAAGGCAGAGTGCTGTTGCAGTCAAATTTTGAATACCTTCCTCAACTCCAAATTGAGCTCATGATAGCTCGGTGGAAATATCTTTGTGTATAGTTATCATTTAACTCATCAAGAAAGTGATTTGGCCAACCAAGCGAGGAGAAAACGTGATTTTCCCAAGGTCACTTCAGATGTACATCAATTCTCCCTAGACAACGGTATTTTTGACATTTCTCTAAAACCATTATATCTGTGTAAAAAGTGAAGGAGTTTTTTCTTCCTTGGCCTGTTTTGGACAAAAACCTCTCTCATATTTCCAAAATTAATCTTTTATTTCTCATAAACATCATTTGAGTAAAACTTATCCCAATGTGTGAAACAAGGGATTTTGTCGAAATGAAGCGAAATGAGGGGAAATTTTTGGAAGTAGGGAGGGATCTTAGGAAGTAGGGAGAGTGGAATCTCAGCGATTGAGTGACGGAAAGGGGTCCAAAAGGGCAAAACACAGGCCCAACCTAGAAAATTGCTAGGTTGTAGCAAGAAACTAGGGTTTGTGCAAAAATGAGGAATTTGGGGGATCTCAGTGATGGGAAGTGTTTATAAGGTACATTAAGGCTAGGGAAGGTGTTTGACTTAGCGATAAAGTGTTTTTGATGATTTGACCACCAAGAGAAATACCTCCCAAACCCTAGGAGAGGGAAATAGACCTTACCTAGGCACAACTGAAGCATGAACAAGCTGTAAAATGACCCAATGGAACTTGACATGATGATGACAACCCTCTGAATAATGGTACACTCAGCTGAATGGTGACATGGACCGACATTTGGGCAATTTTGAAAAGAGTGAAAAAAACCCTAGACCTAATGCCTAATGACCAAATTTTGCTTGAAGACTTATTGAAATGACAAAATTTGACCTTGACACCTTAAAATCACTTTGTAAGAGCATGTTTGATCACTGAAGGAAGGCTACAAAGGCTGACACTAACACCTAGTATAGGACCTCATCCACAATGAAAGAAAATTGATCATGTTTAAGAATCTTGAAAGACCTCCATCATCAAAAGGAAAGGAACATTTGCAAGGCAAGGGTTTGTAATATCCTATGATGAAATATTCAAAAGAAGGTTCATGAACCAATGCATATGTCTCATTAGGAAACCAATTCATGGGATTCAAGAAAAGGATGATATACAGGCAAGATAAGTTGACGTAAGAAGGGCCACACCAAGGACACCCAAATGAAGCTAATATGATCAAAGGAGAATCAAGATGAGGTATGCATGCATACAAGTTTATTCATTTGTATATTATTGATTCATGGGAATAGTTCTATAACATGATCAAGTATGAAAGAATCTCTTTCACCAAGAACATGCGCGAAGGCATGTACTACAATGAAATGAAGGTCAACAAAAGAATATGCTCACATAAGGAGTATAAGATTGTTGACTACGAAGAACGAAGAAATTATGACTAGTCCAGGAAACGAGCAAGGAAGAAATGCTCTCACAAGAAGTATAAGATGGTTGACCTATCTGCCTAAGAAGGAGCAAATGAAGAAAGAGATCAAGCATGTGAGGAACACAATGATCACAGATAATCACTATATGATAAAATAGTTTGAAGATATCTCCTGAAAGAAGGCAGGACAACTCTGACAAAGGAAGGAAGGACCCTTGACACCTATGAAGGTCTTGGAGATATGAAATATGCAGCTAACTGATTCTACTCTACGAAGATGTCGTGATTAAGAAGCCATCCAACAAAATAAAAACCATTTTTGAAGCAATATCAGGATGAAGTCATGATGGGCTACTAGGTCGAAGCATGTAAACAAGAAAGTACAACAAAGAATCCATGAGAAGAGTTTTTTGAAGCATGGGCAGATGACAAAATAGTAGCTAGATGACAAAGCCTGATATATGGCAAGAAAGATACTTTCCACGAAGGAAGCAATGACATGAAAAACTAGGAAGGAAAGTGATTGATGGATAGTGCCCTACGTAGAAGAAGATTGAGCAAAGACTTTATGACATCAAAGAAAGGAAGGAAATCAAGCAACTGAAGAACCCATGAAGAAGAATTTGCTAACGAAGGACAGAGTCCCTAGTTAAGACGGAGCTCTGACGGGTCCCTGATAAAGAGGGAGTTTTGGATCACCCCTGATTACAAAGGAGTGATAATTATGTTTTTTCCATTTCATGGGTCATGAACTAGACCAGGCCTAACAGTCATAAGTCTATATGAAGGCCATCAATGGAAATGTAGACACGAGATAGACACAACATTGTTGTCTTCACTTAGGAAGAAAGTATGGGAGGATTGGTTAATCCTCTAGCATCCAATACTCTTTAAGGATGTGTAGGGAATCCAAGACAAGAGTAGGCAAGGGGATCGATATTCTTTGAGGGTTGGGAACCCAAGACAAGAATATTCCTAGAAGTTCATACTCACTGAACATCTAAGTGGGTATGTACCTTGAGAGACAATGGTTCAAGGTGTCTATGAATCATTGGTCTCATCAGCATTGTAGCTCATGATCTCATGAAGAGATGGACCTATTAGTCAAGGCCTTGCACTATGACAATGCTGATGAATATGATGCTATAACAGATGGATTTCTAATCCAGTTTTTCTTATGTGAATTCTTCAAATATTGATAATAGGAAAACACATTGTAATGTTGTATCAATACCTCCATAGTTAAGAGGGAGTGTTGAAGGAAATGTAACTAGGTTTGTTCTTCATATATGTACTTTTGATATTTTTACTTATTCAAGAAAATAAATATTATTTTTATAATATATGTCAATGAGTTTCTTGCTCATTGAAGTAGGCCTAGCACATGTCAAAGTTCTATAGGTGAGTCAAAGAGTCAAAATAATTATGTCGAAGACTTTAAGGGCATGTTACATCATGTATAAATATATATTAAATTCAAAGAGAAAATATTGAAGAAAATTCAATTCTACCCCTATGCAAAGGCACCATCAAGAAACTCCTTAACGCATGATACACCACCATAAAAACTATCCAAAGCATGCTCAACAAATAGGCCTCGAAATAACCCTCAAAGTCAGCCTATAAGCAAGATGACAAGTCAACCTTCTAGTTGGCCTAAATGGAGGGAAAAATTATATATATAGAGGATGTCCACTCCTCTATAACACATTCAAGGATCTCTGTAAAGCCCCCTTCACCTTCCAAATTTTCGGAAACACCTCAGGTGAAACTTTCTTCCCTTACATAAGATAAAAAAATGTTGGCTCTAAGCTTGACTACAATAAAATCATTCGTTGGCACCCTGAGGCAAAAATATAGGTCTCTATAATAATTGTTCGCCAACAAATGTTTTCATTTCCAAGGCTTGAAATCTAGTTGGGGTTTCAAATACGATGACTGTGAACTGGAAAAGCGACATTTCAGAATGGTGGGAAGAGAAAGGAGATTCTTTTATTTATCAAGAAGCACAACTACGGTAGAATAATTTGGATTAGGTTCATCATGATATTGTTTTTCTAAACCTCTCCGTGACCAATATAAGTTATTTTTGGTTTAGTTCCCTAAGAAGTTGTATCAATGGTTGAGAAGATTGTGAGATTCCTTCTGATACCAAGGTGTGTAAAAATTATGATGTCGATTTTCAATTGTTCATGAAGTTTTAATCAAAATCACAAGACACAAAGCTACTCTACTACTCTGTGGACATTAATTCACAATCTAGAACAAAAAATTTAGACATGCAATAAGTGTAGAAATTTTGAATAATATAACATTTATTCACAGAGATTATCTTGATTATACACTATTTGCGGATTGCATGCATAATACATAAACTCCTCTATGATTGATCATCAATTTGTGGAATTAAGAAACAATCGCATGCACACATTGAAACATCAATCACACATATCAACACAGTATGTAATGGGGAAAGCATACAGCTGAAAACCCCGAACTATCTGTATATTATAATTATAGAGAACATGTAACAATACATAGTACAATACTCCTCACAAGTACTCAGTACTATCTCTACCTGCTACACACAAACTAGCTCAGATCTAAACAAGTCACGGGTTCAAATCTCCTCCATTGTTTTCCTACCTCTACTGCGCAATCCAAGTTGAGAATAGATATGATCCAAATTCGAATTCCCTTGGCTTGTGCTGCACAATCCTCATTGGCAATATCAATCAATGATTGTGCAAATCTCATGCACAGCTATAGTCACAACTGATAGTAGTCTCACCCTTTCACCCACCTCTAACACTTGTCTCCACTGAACTGTCCAAGCACTGAGTTAACTGATGTATTCTTTAGTTGATTTATGAGTTAATAATTAGTGAATTAATTAATAATTAATTCACACCACTCATCACTAGTGTATTTG
>APFE031483058.1:49826-78278 GCA_000404065.3 Pinus taeda
ATTTTCATATATCATGTTGCATTTCTTCTTGTTTTTCATGAGCCATGCTAGAGATTTCAGGTTTCTTACTAGGTGTTTCCATTTTCTTTCTTCAAGCATCAATTAATGATAACTATGCTTCATTGTGCCCTTTGAAACACTTCAAACTAATTTTTCAAACCAAACTTATGCAAAGTTTTAAAAATATTGCACACCTTTTTTCGCTTTGTAGGAGCTAGATATTTAATCTGTTGTATGTCTGTAATTTTAAATCTCCAAGGTTTGAAATTTCGTCTAGTGATGGCCCTCTATGTCCTCTTTCCAACTCCACAAGTATTATCAACATTAGATTCTCCAAGAAAGATTTATGTCAAATTTCACACAATGACTTGAATATAGACTGGTTCAATAGAGCTAACTTGTACGAAGTGCCACATGTCACTGTTTCGACCTTCAGACTTGAAAATGATACAAAGAAAACGACAATCTGTCTTCTTTCTATAACTATTGATGAAATTTCAATCCGGTGCACAAAGAGAAAGTTATGAAGATTTTGCCAAGGTCACCTGTTTGAGATGTAATTCGGGAGCCTGTAGAAACCCTAACTTTCTTGGACCATATCTCCAAAAATATAGAAAAACAAGATATGAAATCTAGACCCGAGGTTCATCAAGATTTCAGCTCAAATGAGTTTTAATTTCAGCTTCTGAAACTTTGTAGAAAAACCATTATAGCGAAAATTTCACGATGACCTGTTTGAAGCAGTGAAACCATATAATTGAAACCTCTGATACCAAATGTTATGCAACCAACTCTGAAAATAGAAGAAAAGAGAGATGAACGACTTCAAAATCAACCTATTTGAGGGGGAAACCTCCTTTGCATTACACAAATGAAAAATTCTTGGATGATTCAAATGACAAAACCTCCTTTCCATATATAGGAGTCTAAGGGATAACAATATAGTCAGAGTCGACATAACAATAATAATAACAATAGTGGGCTTCTATGGGGAACAATAATAACAATATGGGGACAACATGGGCACAAAAATAACAATAAGGGGCTACTATGACAATAATAATAAGGGAATACAATAATATTATAGGGACCTAATAGAAGGTGTCATTGACTTCTGAGCAGTGACTTGGGATTTGGGCCTGAAAAAGTGGCTCAAATATTGGGAGATAGGCACAGTACTAGGTAGAAAAGTCTCTGGACGTTGGCATGCTGTTGGGCGCGGGATCCCCCAAGGGAAGTTTTGGAGCTTAGAGCCCAGATTTTGGTCATTTTTGTAATTCCAATGTAAAGAATCTGCATTTTGTGGGTGCGGAGTGCGTAGTTTGTTAAAGAGTCATAGGGTTATCCGCCCTTAATTTTGATAATGTAATGTTGGCTGTAGAAGATCTACCCATGGTCTACAAACCATGGAATCGTATAAATAGAGTGAGGCTCTAAGTAGTTAAGGAAATGGAAATCTAATCAATGATGAAGAATTGAGTCATATTTGAAGTGAAAGTCTAGTTTTGGGTTGTAGCATAGGTAGAGGCTTTGTAGCTGAGTGTGCAGAGGCCTAGTAGTCCACAGCTATGTGTGCGGACCCCTACAACTAAGTGCGCAGGGCGAGTCGACTCTGTACTTATCTGGAAGCATTAATATAGAGAAGTTTCTATCAATTCCGCGTCTTTATTTCCTATTTTATGCATATGTTATATTGGGTATGAATTTCACTTTTCATGCTTATATGATGCGTGACTGTGTATAATTTTATTGGTTAAGTGAACACAAGTACAAGCATCTATTTACGCGAAGTTAACTAAAGCTATGTTAAGAATATAAGTAAGACACTTAGTGTAGTTTAGGGAAATAGCACAGATCGCTACCCTAGTAGTGTGAAAGGACTTCAACCCTTGGTTAGGGCTGCACGAAAGCCGATTGTAATAGATCGTGAATATACTGAAGGTTAGAACAGAGCACGAAGCAACCCACATGAAGGCAGGTATAGTTGGACTAAACCGACATCACATCCATCTCAAGGGTGCACAAAATTGGTTCCAGCACCCCCCATACTGCTTTGGATGAGAATTCAGTCCGCGCTCCACTGGCTGATGCCGAAAGGGATTGTAGTGTAGGGATTTGTTTGGCTAAACAAATCTAAACTTGGGTCAGGCCCCCATAAGCCAAAAAATGGTTCTATTGCTGGGACCATAATCTACATAAGAGATGTGTGATGTCGTATCATTAGAATCCAACTAAGAAGGAATTTGAAGGCTGGTTGGACATAAGAATTCACGAGTTCGCGGCACAGGAGAACAGAAACCCGTGACTGTTGAAAGAAGAGTGGCTAGACAAAAACCTGTACATGAATATCGACGAAATATTTTTCGCGTCATTCCCTACTGAGCTATACGAGTGCATCACGTAGCTAGCATATAGCCAAGGAAGGTGAAAACTTGACGGTCCTATTGTGTGGACTCTAGAACTAGTGCGAAGGTTGGAAGCATCGGAGGATAAGATCGTGCGCATCATTGATCATTGGCTCGATCGTATTATAGGAGGATTCGTTACTGAGTTTGCAGTCGAGACCTCAGTCAGCTATAGCGAGGAGAGCGATGCTTTCTCAAGGGACCGTGAGGTAAGTACGTAAAGTCTTTGAATAAGACTCCCACCTATAGAGTTCGGGCTGAAACACAACCCCTTGACAAGAATGCAGGAATGGCACAAACCAGATTTCAGGGGCATGGACAAGGCCAAGGCAGAGAAGGACCTGGAAGAGGTCGCAGACAATTGACTTCCTACAATTTTGGAGGGCCAGGACATTATGCCCACAATTGCACAAATCCAACGCGCTCGTCATGCAAGTATTGCACCCTGTTTGATCATGAGACAAAATTTTGTCCTACATTGATATCTAGGATACGCGACAAAGGAGCGCTACCACCTCCCCTGACTTAGATCCTGCAGATGAAGAGGTCTGAGCCGTGCGAGGAAGAATTTAATGTAAACAATGTGCTTCGAAGTGGAATCGACAAGAGATGACAAGGGGAAACAACCGAAAGATAGTACTTGGGTTCGCAAAGCTCTGACAAAAGAAGCTGAGTTTGATTTGGAGTGCACTCGGGAAACCTTCATGTAAGCTAAGAAGAGCTTCGTTGATGCCTCCACTTCATGAAGCAAAGATAAACCAAAGCTGGAAATGGACCCCTCTATGTTCATGAATTTCCTGGAAACCTGTATGAGGTTACTGTGGAATAGTAGGGCTATGACAAGGTTACATGAACTTATCAATAGATGTGTTGGGTTTGCGCCAGGAGAACCGCACGTAGTTCGGAAGATTGGAAAACATAAGACAAGAACAGGATGAGAAATGAGACTAACTGCACAGATCGAAGAATATGAAATGGATCAAGTCATTTTGGATTTGGGATCGGATGGGAATGCTTTGTCGAAACAAACATGGGAGTGAATGGCACAACCTACACTACAATGGTCTCCAAATTAGCTAAGAATGGTGAACCAATAGAAAATAATACCCATGGGGCGATTGCAGGGAATAACTGTGGATATTGAGGGAGTGAGCACGCTGTAAGATTTTGAAGCGATAGATATTGTTGATGATAGAAATTCCTACCCCACACTCTTGTGAATTGACTGGGCCACTGACATGAACGGGGTAATTAATCTGAAGAAGCGGAAAATGATCTTTGAGAAGAAGTCACTGTGCGTAATTATACCCTTAGACCCCGCTGAAGCATCACACTATACAGAGCCAGTTCGTAACTATGAAAGCGATGATGATCTGGACTATATATATAAGATAATAGCACGAGATCAAGACTGGGTAAATCCCACCATGGATGGGTGAATTACGTGGGAGCGCGAGAGTTCCTGCACTTCGGATTCTGAAAAATAAATAGTACGATGGTAGAATCGGTTACACAAGGTAACTACGTTGAATTGCAATATAATGACGAGGTCACTACATTGCGTATCGATAGAAGTAAGATATCTACCTACTTATGATGGTCTAAATGAGGTAGATACCTTCTTGGATGCATTTGAAAGGGAGGTTTCATAAAAGCAACGCCTCAAGGCCTTGGACTGGGTACTGCGCGCTACACCCGCGAGATGGTGGGGTACACACAAAAGAAGTTTTGATGATTGGTGTGAATGTAGGAGAATCGTACAAGTATGATTTAGGAAGTCTAAGGTGCGATTGACAGATAAGTACACTGGACAGGATGATTTGCACGCGCATCTGGCCAAGTGGATGTAGGTCTATGGAAAAGAGCACCAACCGGTGTGGATGCACATGTACTTTGCACTAAAAGACCTAATCAATAAGCATGTGTTAGGGGGGCGAACTTGCAGATGGCTCTTAATGTTGGGAAGACATTATGTTGGAAGAGAAACCGCACATAAGATTCTATGTGCATAAGCATTCAACAAGGTATGCAACGCGCTGACCAAGGTATGCAACGTGCAGTGAAGTGATTGGGATCTACTTATACCTTCAATATTATGGGCTTATTGAATGACATGCAAGAAACTAATGGGATAGATACCTTTTAGGCTTGTATATGAAGTGGAATCCGTAATGCTTATGGAATACATCATGCCTAGTCTGCGCATAGTAGCGCTCATAGGTATGATGGATCATGGAGCTCTGGAGGAGAGGCTTACGCAACTAGATGAGCTTGAAGAAAAATGATTTTTGGCTGGATTTCACCAGCAGGTATAGAAGCAAACTCAAAAAGGCATGGCACGATTGACATATTATGTGCACCTTTAAGGTGAATGATTTGGTGGTGTTGTATGATAGTAATTTTGATAAATTCCCAGGGAAAATCAGAATGCATTAGCTGGGGCCATATGTTATTAAGGAGATTACTGATAGTGGTGTGGTACAGTTGGTAAAATTAAATGGAGAACCCTTCCCAGGAAAACTAAATGGCATTCATTTCAAGCCATACACAGGTGGCCTAGCCATCTGACTAGTTGATAGAAGCATAGTTTTAGCACTCCAGGCAACTGAAAGGAGGTGTAGGACTATAAACTACTCTTCCTGGGAGCTGCACGATGTCAGGACTGCGCATAGTAGAAAAGTGTCACAGGGTCCACGACAACATGAAGATAGCTTTGCTGGCGCATAGGTCTGCTCGAAAGTGTTTGTTAAAGTCATTATTCACGATGTGACACTTGGTTTGAGGCTAGATGGAGCAGGTGACATGCATTTAAGGTGAACTTTATGGGCTAGAAGTTGCCTTTGACCAAGCTAGAGACTGATACAGAACAAGGTGGCGTGGACCTGCAGACAACGTCCACCCATCTAAAGCATCTGTGACCACGAGAGTAGGTAGGGACGCAAAATAAGACAAAGGTCTCAAAAACATCTTTCGAACATATCACCCTTACTGAAGGATACTTTCATGATATTGGCGAAACGGTGAGGGATGTCACTGCGAAGGCCCTCCAGCAGTTTGAGGAGCAACACCATCTGATGTTGGGGGCTCTACGGACACAAATATAGGAGTTGCAGGTGCGCACTCCACATGCTAGCATAGTGTCCACTAGCCTCGCCGTGGGCACTTCAGCGGCCAAGGAAATGCTGCGCGCTAGGGTGACCAACACAATAGTGCTGCCAGATGGAGCACTCAATAAAGAGAATGAGGCCGATAGGCCTATAGTAAGTAGCTTGAAAGGGGTTGGGTTAAACATGGCTACGCACCCTCAGAAGATGATCTATCTTTTGTAGGATGGAGTCACCACGGCTTCAGGCCAGCGAGAGCCACACGATATAGATAATGAGTGAGCAGCACATCAACATTGAGTGGAGCAGAACAAGTAGATAGCACAGCTTATCGAGGAAGCCTGCTAGATGGTCCCAAAGTTGGCCATCCAAGCAGAGGAACCAGTGGAGGCGCGCATATGTAATTTAGCAGCTAGGGTGTACGACGCCAGTGAAAAAATGGCCTTTAGATAGCAGAGCTATAGTTGGAGGCTCAACCTTCAACTTTTCCGCAGGTCAGAGAACAACGCACCACCGCGATCACAACAACAATGGTGGCGGTTGACAGTGCAGTGATAGACTGCATGAAGCTGTTTGAGTAGTTGTTCGAGGTCCTCACCACACTGCAGGAGGGCCCGAACATAGAGTGTCTAGAGACAAAGGCGCACAAGCTACAACATAAGTACGATGAGGTAAAAGGGACCACGCAGACAGTTTCCCTTACACAAAGGCTTGTAAGGATGCAGCAGGCAAAGGCGCTCAAAGAGCAGGTGGATGTTGCTTGGCATTAGGAAGCAGTTTTGAAAGTGTGCCTACAGTTGTGGATCGATGAGGCTTATACCATTACAACCTCCATTGAATCAAATTTCGCGCAACTGCAAGCAAATTAGGAAAGGATTCAGGGCAGTAGTTCAATGACAATAGTCACTGAACAACGCATAGAGGAAGTTTAGCAGGTAGCCATTTAGTGTGCTGCTGAACTTGCAGTGATCCAATTGGAGTTGGGAGGTCTTTGTGAAAAGATCTCCATACCTATAGAGTGACTCGAGGGCAAGTCACAATGTTTGTATTGGGGACCTATTGGGTGCAGGATCCCCTAAGGGAAGTTTTGGGGCTTAGAGCCCAAATTTTGGTCAATTTTCTAATTCCAATGTAAAGACTTTGCATTTTGTGGGTGCAGAGTGCGTAGTTTGTTAAAGAGTCATAGGTTTCTTCGACCTTAATTTTGTAATGTAATGTCAGCAGTAGAAGATATACCCATGGTCCGCAGACCATGGAATTGTATAAATAGAGTGGGGCTCTAAGTAGTTAAGGAAATGGAAATCTAATCAATGATGAAGAATTGAATCATATCTGAAGTGAAAGTCTAGTTTTGGGTCGTAGCGTAGGTAGAGGCTCTGTAACTGAGTGCACAAAGGCCTAGTAGTCTGCAGCTAAGTGCACGGACCCCTGCAGCTGGGTGTGCAGGGCAAGTCGAGTCTGTACTTATTTGGAAGCATTAATAAAGAGAAGTTTCTATTAATTATGCGTCTTTATTTCCTGTTTTATGCATCTACTATATTGGGTATGAATTTCACTTTTAATGCTTATATGATGTGCGACTGTGTATAATTGTATTGGTTAAGTGAACACAAGTACGCACATCCATTTACGCGAAGTTAACTAAAGATCTGTTAAGAAGATAAGTAAGATAGTTAGCATAGTTTGGGGAAGTAGCATAGATCACTGCCCTAACAGCACGAAAGGAATCCAACCCCTGGTTAGGGCTACGTGAAAGCCGATTGTAACAGATCACAAAATTACTTAAGGTTAGAACAGAGCGCAAAGCAAACTGCGCAAAGGCAAGTATAGTTGGACTAAATTGACATCAAAACCATCTCAAGGGTGCGGAAAATTGGTTCCAACATCCCCCCATACTACTTCAGGTGAGAATTCAGTTCGTGCTCCGCGGGCTGATGCCGAAGGGGCCAGTAGTGTAGGGATTTGTTTGGCTAAATAAATTTGAACCTAGGTCAGGCCCCCATAAGCCAACACACACCATGTTGTGGGAGCATCTAGATCTTTTTGGACACATGCATGCCCATATCAAGGGAGCATACAAGATTTTAATGGTTTAAAACATTTAGTGGGACCCAGGGGCTAGCTACTTGAGTGATTGGGATGGTTCTTGGGAGTCATGTCGCTGATGTGGAAGGTCTGTATGGTGTGTTTCTGTTGATTTCACTTCCTTAAGGTCACCTAGGAGGTTGAATCATATCATGGTAACTTCTCGTCACATGTTTACCCCATTTGGCTGGTTACTTGGGTAGATGTGGGAGGAGGGTGTTACATTCATAGTGACAAAGAGGAAAAAGACAATATAGATAAGGGAGCACATTGTAAATATGCAATCAAAGGAGGAGAGATTATAGAAAGGGGGAAAAATATCAAGAAGTAATATGATAAGAGAAGCATTATTGAAAGGGAGAGTAGCTGATAGATCACCCAATTTTCCACTAATGGCAAAGGGGGAGAGAAAGAGAAGAAGCATGAAGATATGGAGAGTTATGACAAGTATGTTTCCATCAATGAAAAAGGGGGAGATTATTGACAAGTTACCATTGATGTCAAAGAAAGGGTTATTCATGCTTAAATCCAAACAAGGTCAAAGTTTGAGGACAATGTATTTTAACTCTAATGATACATGGACGATTTAGAATGGTCATTAATTCCATCATTGCTTATGAGGGGTGTTCCCCTGTTATTTCCCTTCATAGTCTCATATGGAGACAGATCGATCACTGGAAGAATTTATACAATGTCTTGCAAGTTCCTAGAGGTGCTTCAAAAGATCAGATGAAGAAGGCATACAGGAGATTAAGCCTTGAAATATCATCTAGGCAAGAACCCTAGAAATGAAGAAGAAATAGAGTGCTTTGCAGAAAATTTCCGATAGTGTTTCTAATTCGAGATTTTATTCACTATTACAATGTTCCAATTCCCAAAGGAACATTTGAGAAATATTGTAAGGCCCTTATTGAAAAAGGTGAATGAAAAGTTGGCCCACTCATTCATTTTCTAGATGAAGTAATGGGAAACATTATTTCCAAAATCACAATGATTGATATTTTAGCGTCTTGGTCTATAAGTGATGATTGGGATACAATTTGTGCTCCCCAAAAATTCCAGTATGCAAATGTAACAAGTGATCAGTTCATTGTGATTAATAATTGTAACTTAAATATTTGGACTTTTAACACTGCCTCAAAATGTTGTCCTCTGCTGAACATCCCTTTTTATTGGGAAGAGTAGGGCATGAAGACTCTCTGTGTGAAAACTACTTATGATGTCTTATTTTTGGCGGCCCCATCTGATTTCAATTTATTTGTTGTGAATCCTCTGCTAGCTCAAGTCATAAGTTTGTTGACAATTTTACCACACACTGAAGACTGTGTTAAATTTCTTGTGTCTCTCATTTTTCATGGAACAAAGAAGATGGTAATTGACAGGATCATGCATACCACATCATCACAAGAATGGACATGATCAATTAAATATTTCATGGTGTTGATAGTCGCCTCCAACTAATACACAGGTCAGCCCCAAAATGAGCCTCTCCACCTATATAAATAGATATTTTCTTGATGCATTTGATGGAAAACAGTTTAGAGATCTGAAATGAGGGAGTGGAGGAGCGTATGAGAACAATATATCTGATGTAAACTAAGCCTAAAGTAGAAAAAGTCGATTGAACAAAAGGGAACCCGGGCCACCTAAGGAAAATTTGTTGTATTGTTGATGCATCTCTCAGGCTATTGTTTATTGGCTCTTGGGAGAAACACAACTGTAATAAAGAAGATTGGATAGGATTCCAAACAAACCAACAATGTGGTTTGAACTCTATAATTAATATAATGTGTTTTTGAGATTGGTTCCAAATGTCTCATAACATTTAACTATGTGATTCATGGGCTTGAAAAAGACACTCAAACATGAGAACAAATCCAATTTTTTGAGGGTTTGTGTAGAGACTTCTAAGTTCTACAAAAAAATTTGTTGAGAGGATGTTGTCTTTTGATTTGTATTGAACATGATTTTCAATAATATAGTTTCTAGCTTTAAACGTTGACTAGTGTAAGATTCGTATAAATATTTGAGGAAAAAAATAGAAAATAAACTAATCATTGTAATGTCCACTCTTGATCAAGGAGGATGGCACAAAAAAGATAAGAAAAAGGGTAGAAAATGGTGACTAAGAATTTCCTCTTAGCCCCAGTTTTTCTCTCTGGTTGGTTTTGGCTTTGTGCTTGCTATTGACTTTCCATGTAATTTTTTCTATTTTACTTTTTGTTTTATTTTTTGGGGGCATCAATCGAATGGATGATCTACTATAATGCCTAAAGGAATATGAAAAATGTAATTTTGTTCCTTGAATTTCAGGTTGAATAATAAAATTACAAATTTTCTTTGGATAAAAAGACACTTTCAGAAAATTCAAAAAATTACATTCAGAAAATTCAGAAAATTACGTTCAGAAAATTCAACTGGTCAAACATTCAGAAATTCGACTCCTTAGAAACATTTTCCTCTTGCTCAAATTTCTGAGAGAGAAAGAGAGAGAGAGAGAGTCGCTGTCCTCATAAATTCGACTCCTAAGGAACGTTTTCCTCTTCCTCAAATTTCACACAGAGAGAGAGAGAGAGAGAGAGAGAGAAATTCGCTGTCTCAGAAATTCGACTCCTTAGAAACGTTTTCCTCTTCCTCAAATTTTTGAGAGAGAGAGAGAGAGAGAGAGAGAGTGAGAATTTCAAGTGTATTTTTAAAATAATTTTAGGGTGCCCAAGAGGTACATCTCTTTGAAAATTAAATTAAATTCTTTCTTTTAATTTAAAATTTATTTTTTATTTCTTTTAACTTGTGTAGTTGGGGAATACCTCTCACAACTACCCAATAATAATTTTTTTTAATTACCACTTCCAACTGTTGGCACACCTATGTAGTAGGAAATTAACCAATATTCTCTACTCTATTTTGAAATCATTACAACGCATGGTTGATGTTTTTTAACACATTAAATACTTGGAAACATGTTTGACCAGTCACGGGTTGGTTAAGTAGATTATTGTTGATTCACTGGAATAGCAGGGGAGTACATGGGAAAAGATTTTGGCCGATGCAAGAGTACTAGCTTAGGAAGAAAAAGAAGAAGAAGAGTGTGAGCCACAAGAGTGAGATGAAGGAACTACAAAAAAAAGGAAAAACCTAGGAAGAAGTGTTTTATTTATTGAGACACCCATTCAAATTCTTAAGGAGGAAGACCCTACAAAAACTTCTCTTATTGATACACCATCCAAATACTCTTGCACTAAAAATAATTGCATGCTTAAACACCAATAGATGTTTCTAGTGGATAGTTTAAAGGTTTTGAATAAGGAGCATGCCCTATTGAGGAAGAACAACCCCCACAAAAGAAGGTCAAGAAAAGGCCATTGAAGAAACTCGTGGGAGATAGAATCCCAATGAAAAGTGTTAAAATTACTATTACATTGTCATTTTCTTCATCATTTAGGATCCCCATTGTTACAGAATAATGGAAAAAGTCCAAGGAGTAGGTAGTGAAGATAAAGAAGAGGAATTAAAGCAAAAACAAGGTGATGACCTCCCACCTGGTAAGTCTAAGCCTGATCTTTTATCTTAGAAAATTAATGACTTAAGAAAAGAAAATGAAAAGTTAATAAATCAACTTGATATGGTTAAGGATAAAATTCAACTTAAGAATCAATTAGGGCTAGAAACCCTATGCGAGGTAACGGAAATGGTAGATATACCCTCTAAGACAAGTAAACCTAAGAATCCATTATGCAAAGTATGTGGGGAGATTTTTGAAGAATCTAGTTATGCAAAGGAAGAAATTCAAGAGCCGATGAATGTTTCAATGGAATTACAGGTAGAGGCTGAAGTGGAGAGTGTGAAGGGTTGCATTGCAAGAGATTGTTGATGGTACTACTTCCACACAAGAACCAACAGTGAAATAGAGTAGCCTGAGGAGTTTTAGGTTGCATTGCAAGAACCTATTGATGAAACTGTTGTCACACAAGAACTAGTAGGAAAAGGAGAGTAGACTAAGGGGAATAAAAAATTTGATACATAAGAACCTACTGACGATATCAGTGCTACACAAGAACTAGTAGTTGGGATAGTTCAATGAGAGGAAAAGGGAGAATAATTGAAAGAACAAGAGGATTTGTAGGAATATGTTGAAATTATTGTTGTAACAATAGTACAAATTGTAACAGTAGTGGAGGAATAACAGCCTAAGTCTGAAGAGCATGTGAGTTTAGTATTTTTATTTATTGAAATAAGTAAAAGGAAATGATTGGTAGTCTCCTTGCAAGAAGAAGTGATGCCTTTGATTGAGCACGGGAAGATTTTCCACATTATTAAGAGGCTTTAGGTTGAAGAACTAATGCTTCAAGTAAAGTGGGATGATATCAAGAAGGAAGGAATTCAAGTGGAGTTATAGGAGGAAGTTTGTCTATTACAAGAGGGAAAAGAACAATTAATCCTCCACATCCTTTTATTCTTACAAGGAAAAATATTCCCCTTTATTCTAAAAATAGTAAAAGAGCACAGACCGTAT
The DNA here is from genome assembly GCA_000404065.3 of Pinus taeda. NCBI lineage: Eukaryota > Viridiplantae > Streptophyta > Pinopsida > Pinales > Pinaceae > Pinus > Pinus taeda. Next base: position 61,934 of record APFE031483058.1, read on the forward strand.
AAGATGACTAGTTTCAAAACCTTCCTAGAGACATTTCAACAAGCTAATTTTGTGGAAAAACAGTTTCTATGTGATTTGTACCTACACGAGTATGTTTTGGAGGGAAAATTTTGAAATTTTCACCTTATGTAGGAGAAATTTAATGGAGGGAATTCACCTCTTTTGTGCAGAATCAAGTTCGCTGGAAAGTAGCTCATGATACTGTAACAAAAAACTTGAAATTCATGCCATTATATGTTTGAAACAATCCAAGATGTGTTGATGAAGTATTAAGATAATATAACACATTTTTGCGGTCTTAAAAGGCAAGGGATCATGTGATGGAAATTAGAAATGAGGTCCTAGATCATTGTTATAGACGTGTTGAATTGATGAAATGGGATACAGTCGATGAGAGAAGGCTAAGGGGAGAAGCATGTGATGAAAATATGAGAAATGAGGACCCATATTTATTCCAAAACTTTGTGCATGTGTTTTCTAGGGTCCGTAAGTATTTATATTGTATCAAGATATGTGTGTCCAACTGGCTTGGGCTTAGATTTAAATTCCCATTAATTTGTCTCCATATATATAAGTATTAGTGTTCATGTCAATTAAGGTCATTAGACACAAAAATGTGGTGGTTGGACTTGATGATCTCCCGTGGATATAGAGTCCCCACAGATGATATAGAAACAACTTATAATTTTCTAAAATTCATTCACTACACACATCAAATTTTAACTGAAGAGGCCGACATGAGGACATGTAGTTTCTTCAGTTGGGGTGAGATGTTGGGACATGGAATTGGAACTTTTTTCTCATCCATTTTTCCTAACTGTCTCACCATTTTGACCTTCATAGCCACATCTTATTAATCTGTTAATCACCTTTTGAACAATGTATGCCTCTTCCTTATGTCACCTTAATTTATTCATCTTTTGCTATATTTTGATAAGAAGTTGATTGTTTTTAGATGATTTTATTAACAAAATAGACAAGATATTTTTCAAGAAAGTTTGGCTCTTTGAGATGTTTTTGTAGGGATAACATGATGTTTATCCTAATCGTGTCCTTCCAATTTCAGAACAAGGATGTCATTGTGTTGTTGTTGTGTTGATACTCTATCTTTTAGATGTTTTTATTTTCCAATGATAATAACATTTGTTAATGTGGGATCTCACTCGGTCATGGTCAACATTGACCGTTGTGTTAGCAGATAAAATTACTTATTGAAAATGCAACCAAAGTTGGAAAATATAATTATGATTTCTAGTTGTTGGCCTTTCGTTATTTGGAAATATTATTATAGTATAATTTAATCACAGTAAATTGCTATAATTTGTAATGTAAGGTTCCTAATTTGGGCAACACTAGGATCAAGAGATTCTCATATCTAATCATGTTTTAAAAATAGATAGGATGTAATCTATAAGACTAAGGTTCCTCTGCCTCAGAAGAGGCAACATCGTCATTCTAATATTGGAGAAATTGTGTATTTGCAGCCCTTTTCTAATATCATTGGAACTCTGATGATTTTTGGCTTTATATTCATTCATTGATTAGATTTTGAGTTATTTATTTTGACTCCCTGCTAAGGAGGAAGGGGCCTCCTCTTTAGCAAGGATTGCTGAGACAATAAGATAACATAGCAAGGTATTTAGTTTTCTCTCAATTTATTTTATGATTGTCTTAGTATTACCCTTACAGATTTTCTTGATTCATTATAGTTATTGATTCAATTGAATGACATAATAGTAATTTGTTTCATTCATGTGGCAACATATTCTTGGATCAATCCACTTGTTAATGTGTTCATTGTTTTTTAGTTTACCATTGTGGCTCTCAAATTTTAGTTGATGAATGGTTGTGTTTGTTACAATGTGATTACTCAGATTGATTAAGTTATGTTCAGCGTTGAGTGAGTGTTTTCTAGGTGTACTGCTTTATTTTTGCAAGAATAGTTGAGAGATCGAGTGGTTTGATTTGCAAGAGTGTTTTATTTTACAAGAGTTTTTCCCTTTCAAAATTGTGCATAGAGTATGCTAGATATCGGAGTGTAACATCAATAGCTTTGGTGTGATGAGAGTGAATAATTACAAAAACTTTGAGAGTTTGACATTAAATAGTGTTATTTGGCATTGTTACCTCCATATGCTTTGCATGGTAAGCTTGAAATAAAAGACTTTCCATGGTTGACAATTTATGTATGATTGTGATTAATTGATCCTAATATAAATACAATTACTTTTCCCAACAAATTCCAATATGACAGGTTAACTACCATGTATTTTAGATATGATGACATGTCACTAATGACATATACATGTTGAAAGGAAGGTAAGAGTGATAGGGTTACATCTCATTTCAATTCATAATTTACACCAAAATAATACCACACATTCTAACCTCTACACTATATGCTGATTTCACACATGGAATACATTTGATCAAAAGCCTATTTTAAATCACATGTTATATTTTCACCTAATCAATGTGCTATAAAACATTTTGGCACAATGAAGAAAAACAACATGCAAATTATCAAACAAACATAGTTTTATTATTGCAACTTAATGAGTTTGAATCCTATTTTTTAGAGATTAAATTGAGTTAAATAATTATTTCAAAGGAAAATTGTTGACCCATAATCTTGTTTGTTGTTAATGTTTAATTTTAAATTGATTTAGTAAATTAAACATGATTTTTAATTATAAAATTTAGAAAAAAAAGGAATAATCTTGAAGACCAAGACTATGAGAAAAGGTAGAAGATAAAGGCAGAAAACTCTTGCTCATGGACCAATAAAAGGTAAGACACATTCAACATTCTAAATAAAATACAATAGAAGATTTGTTAATAGAAATACAAATAATTTGTATCAATATATTGAATGAAAAATTAATTAGAAGATTTTCTCAATATTTTTTTGCTAAATTATTGAGATTGTTGTCACAAAATATCTAAGAAACTTGAAATAGAGGGTAGACTATTAGACAAGTATAAATCTTAGCTCTTTCAATAAGAAAGGGGTTGGAAAAATTTGTAATCAAGACCACATATTTCCATAATATTTGAGTATAAAATTCAAGACATGTATCTGTTGATTAATTGCGCTTGGACAAGAATGATTTTACACATGATTTGCATTTTGTAAGTTTATGTTAGGTTCAGTTCCTGTTTATTTTAATGTGAAATTATTTTCCAATATTTTCTTGAATTAATCAATTGGTTTTATATTAGATATGAGTATAAATGTATTGGGATATGAATAATTATTTATTTTTGAATAATACATATGTATTTTGGTTTAACAATTATTAAGTTTGTGAATTATTTCCATAGCTTGATAATTTATCATTCATTCTCAAATCTAATTTATCTAGTTTTTCTCCCACTTGGGATAGACAAGTAGATAGGTAGATAGAATTAGTTTAGTATAATTAAGTAGATAGTTTTATAGATTAGATTAAAAAAAAATTCATTATTAAAATAAATGTTCTTAATATAATTTAGTGGCAATTGGGCCCACATGCCAGTGAATATCACCATGCCAAACAAGTAGAGGCGTAATTGGAGCCTTGAATGGATGATATACCCCTTGTTTGTAACTGAAATTTTGGGCTATAAACAAATTGGTGTGAGAAGGATAATCTTGTTTTTGAATGGCAGGAAAGGTATCACACACAATTAGTTAATCCAAGACAACAACCACAACATCTTATCAGAAGAGACAAGCTACAAGACAATTTAAAGAAGTTCCACAATCTTCACAACACTCCAAAGTAGTAATATCAGAGCCATTTATTCATTTGCCCCACACATAAGAATTTGGATCACAAGTCATACCTAATATAACATCTCAATATGAATCTAACAATATAAGAACAACATGAGAAGATTGGATGTTTGATCCTAATTAGCTCAAGCACAACTATAATGAATTCTTACAAGTTCCTAGAGTAAGGAGCTTGATCAATCCCCTATTGAGTTCACCATTCCATATAAAGGTAAACATCAAATAAATGAATAGGCAGGTAAGCATGAAGAAATATTAGGTTTAAGTTTTTCTCAAATTTCTTAAAGTAAAATTGATCTGAGTGAAGTAGCTATTGTATTTTTTCATAGTGTAGGAAAACCACCATATCCACCTAAAAATCCTTCATATTATCCACAAGGTTCTTAGCAATCACCTACACACATCCTACAATACACTCTTTGAGCTTCACAACCACCTAGCCCTATAAGAACTCCATCACCACCTAGATAAATGGTTGGTCAGCAATGAATACCTTGGTTAGCACCAAGAGTAGTGGTTGTACCAGGACAACAACATGACTTACCAAAACATCCATAGAAGTTCTTGCCAAAATTTGATGCAGGAAACAAAGAATCATCAAAATACCATGTACGTAAATTTATGTTAGTAGTTAGTTGATGCATGTTGAACATGAAGATGTAGTCTATAGATTAATTCCTTTTACATTTAAAGGCAAAGTACCAACACAATACATTGATCTTCCCCAAGGTAAAATTTTGAACTAGAATGATTTTGAAGTTGCTTTTATTAAGAATTATAGTGAAGATAAAATACTTGCAGCACTAATTTTAGAGTTATCCAATATTAAAATTAATCCAAAATAAAACATAAATAATTGTAATCAAAGTTTCTTGACACTAATGAATAAAATATTAAGGATTCAAGATTTTTGGAAGCTAGGTTAATAGAGTTTTATATTGGTGCTTTTCCTTCTAGTATTTCAATTATTGTCAAAGGAATACGTAAAAACACTTTAGTTGAAACTTTTATGAAACGTTAACATTTGAAAATCAAATGCTCAACATAAAAAGAAAAACTTCAGTAGAAGGGAAAAAAAAACTTTCATAGTGTTAAGAAACCTACGAATAAAATTGTTGACAAGAAAAAAGATAAATATTATTTTGATATTACAAAGGATTATAAAAAATGCTTATAATGATATACTTGATCTTAAAAATAGTCCAGGAGAAGGAAATTCTTATAGAATACCATGGATAAATTTTATTAGAAAAAAAAATCCATCTCCAACAAACTAAAATCCTTCTGTTAATGAACATAATCTTGAGAATTTTGTTCAAGAAAATTTTCCTAGAGCTCATAATGTTTCTCATTCAAAAAGGTCTTTAGAAGATTTTGTGAACATGTGTAAAAATTTTCTTGAGATTGAGAAAGACAAAGTAAATAAATTAAATAATGAGAAACAAAACGAGGAAGCGCACCCTAAAACATCAATTAATGTAATATATGACATTTTTAGAGCGGTAATTGATGAATAGAAGTGTGTAGTTGAGGATATTTGCATTGTTCAAACCATATGTAAAGGTCTTACATCCAACTTGAGATCTCCTTTTACTTTTTTCCTCCAAATAAAACTTCAAATACCAAAAGAAATTCAAATATAAGTAAAATCTATTGCAATTCCATATCATTTACAATATAATATGGTAGAGGACATGAATAAAACTAGCACCAATATTCCATTGTATGATTTGACTAAGTTAACTAAAAAAAAGAAGAAGTAATAATTCAGAAAATCATGCTTCAACTACTAGAGAAAAGGATAAAGGAAAATCAACATAGGTTTCTTCACCACAAACTAAATTAATTGTAAATGCAACATTCATAAAGAAAATTCAAGTTCAAATAATCCACGATTTTTACTAACATTCAAAAATATTAATCAAAATATACATAATTTCATTGTTGATTCTAGGGCAACATCGAATGCCAAGCCTTATTGAGTTTGTAAGAAATTGAATATTGAATCATAAAAAAAGTATACAAATTGTACAATTAGAATGTTCAATTATTAGGAGAATTAGAGGAATTACTTAGTAGACTTACTTCTAATCCTAGAGTCCAACATATCATAGATATAAGTTTTTTAGATATTATTGAATTCTACATATTGTTACTTAGTAGAGATTGTTCTGAGAAACTAAATGGAAAATTTTCAATAAACTAGTCCCATTTGTGGCTACCATACAATTGTCATCCCAATAGAATCATAGTGTTGTGTGAGAGACATATGAGGCATACACCAAAAGATATAAATGATGCTAATGAACCTATCATGTTCTCAAACACTACCCTAGATAATCTCTGTTGTGATTCATTTTTCAATAGACTAGTCCCATTTGTGGCTACCATACAATGGTCATCCCAACAAAATCAAATGGTTGTGTGAGAGGCATATGAGGCATACAATAAAAGTTATAAATGATGCTAATGAACCTATCATGTTCTCAAACACTACCCTATATAATCTCTGTTGTGATTCATTTTCTGGGAACTTTGCGGTTGATTCTTCACCTTTGTAAACGTGGGTAATCAATTTGATGTTTTCATATTGCTCAAATCATTGCAAGTAATTGTAAAAATTTAGATAGATATTGTATAAATATAGTTTTGAATATATAAAAATTTGAATGTAAATAAAATTTCATGTTTATTATTCTTTAACGGATAAAAAACAAGTGAGGGTTCAAGCATGGGATGCATTCTCAAGGATCCCAATGGAAACAAACACATGATAACTTGTAAATTTTAGTTTGAATGCATGAACAATGTCATTGAGTATAAGGAAGTTATCCAAGGTCTGAGAAAATAAATTCATTTGAAAGAAAAACAAATAAAAGTTTTTGGCAATTCTAAAATCGTAATTAAACAAGTAAAAAAAATGATACAATGCATTTGAAATAATTTAAGGAATTACTAAGATGAGGTATAGAACCGTGATAGAATCCCATTTCTTATTTTAATGCATTTAACATAGTTTCTATATCTTGAGCACAAAATCTAGATTTTGATTTACTTTCTAATAAAGCTTCTAAAATAACTCCATCAAGAAAAAAGTTCCGCTAATAATTTTTCTATTGAACTAATCTATAAGCCATAAATACCTAATAATATTACCAATTGGAGAATACTTAGTGACGATGATAAAATTCTTGAATTTTGACTCAAGAAGATACTTCTAAAGAATCAATAATTACTATGGATCAACATGACAAAGATGTAATTTGTTTACACCATAAGTAGAACTCAAAACTAAAAACTATAATCCAAGGTTCGTGATTTGTCTAGAGAAGTTTTATGATCTCCAAAAAAAATCAACAAAATTATGAATTGCAAGATGAACAGTTCACCTATGTACTATGAGATAATTAATATTGGTACTAAGAAACATCCTTGGAACACTAATTTAGGTTCTAGATGTACTATAGACAAAAGAGCATTTTTTTATCTTTAAAGAAATTTATTTATTTATGGACATATATTGGCCTTTAAGTATATGATACAATAAAATCCAGATTTTACCGTAAATAAAGATGAAAATTATATTAGAAAATGAAGGAAAATGCACCTAACAGTGGAGTAATCAATAAGGAAAAAATTGAACAAATTGTTGGAAGAAAATATTTTTTTCCAATCCAGTATTCCCAATTGGTGTCTAACATGGTACATGTCAAGGAAAAATAATTGAGAAATCAATATTTGCATTGAATTTTGAAATTTCAATAAATCCTTAATTGAAGGTAACTGAATTTTCCCACCCATGGAATAAATTCTTCAATGTGTCTTGTGCTCAAAAAATTTATACTCATTGGATGGTTTTTCAAGTTACAATAAGTACTTAACATCCCATACTAATCAATTGAAGAAAACTTTTAAGACAAAATAGGGTAAGTACACATACAAGAAAATGTATTTTGGCTTAATCAATGCAAGTGCAACATTTTAGAGGGAAATGAGCATTGCTTCCAGAAGTTTGGTAAACAATTCAATGGTTGCATATTTATATTAAGTAACTATTTTTATAAAAGCAAAAAAATATAATTTGTTTTGGTTATTGTCACAAATAGATTTTTAATTGCCGTTGAAGGTACGAAATATCACTCAATCCTAAAAATATTATTTTTGCATTAATGGAAGGGAAACTCTTATGATTTATTCTTTCTAAATTTGGAATAATGATTGAGATTAAAAGAAGTAAATTTAATTCATAAATTTATTTCCCCGACAATAAAATGTCTATGCAATCATTCTTAGGAAAGATCAATTTTGTGAAAGGATTCATTTCAAGTTCTGTAGAAATAATTAAACATCTTTAAGATGGAATGATAAACAAAAAGAATATTTCCATTCAATTAAACAAGCTATTGCAACATCTCCTACATTGATGAATCTACATTTTAGTAAGAAATTTATATTGTATACATTTTCTACTAATTTGTCTTTCGATATAGTACTATCTCAAATTTTTTTAGAGGGAAATGAAAACACTATATCAGTTATGAGTGCAATTATGCGGGGATACAAATTAAGATATCCTGAAGTGGACAACCAAATAGTTGTTGTTTTCAAGGAAGTGAAACATTTTAGGCCATATTTTTTAAAGTCATGTATGAAGGTAATTGTTCCACATCCCTCCATCCATAAATTCTTAATTAAAAAATAAGTGGGAGACAAAAGAGTAGATTAGATGACTACAATCCACGAATGTCATTTAGAAATTAAGTCTATAAATATTTTTCGAGGACAAGGTCTTTATAAGATAGCAATAGAATTTAAATGATCAAAATTAAAATTAGAGTGGGGATGGGATAATGAAGTTGAAGTAAGAATGTTTTAAAATATTATTTGAGTCATGGTACTACTCCATAGTATATGCCCTCTAAAAAGAAAAGAGATTTGAGATTAAGAGTTGCTCCATACCTAGTAATTGATGGGGTGTTTTTAAATAAAAAAACTATGATAATGTTTTTCTCATGTGCCTAGAATAAGATGATTATGAGAAAGTTTTGGCATAAATACATAATGGTCGAATAAGAGGAAATTTCGACAATGACACTACTTCTCACAAAGTATTACATGTTGGTTCTTACTAGCCTACTTTGTTTAAAGACACCTATTCATTTTCCAAAGAGTGTAGCATTTGTCAAACATCTGCATGAAGAGAAGAGGATCCTACATTTCTTTTTGCAACCAATGGTTATTGAAAATTTGTTTGAACTATGAGGACTTGAAATTATTAGAGAGATCACTCCAATTTCTTCCAAACTTCACAATTCCATCCTCACTACCACAATCTATTTTATGAGATGGATTGATCTGAATCTTAGAGAAGCTCATAACCTATGTTTGGATGTATGTCATGCAACCATATTTTTATGTAAAAGGGAAATTTATTGATATGTAACTAATGGGTTCAAACCTAACAAAAGTCAAATTCATCAATAAGGCACCTTATAAGAAGGAAATAGGAAGAGAGTGAAGGTAAAAAAGGAGAGGTCCAAAAATCGACATTGATGGCCCTCAGTATTACAAAAAGAATGTTGAAACTCTTGAGGGTCTCAACTTTAATTATCAACACGAGGTTCTGTTGTGCTATTCAACAACCCCCCCATTTATTAATGGTAGTAGTTAATACTACATTAATAAATGGGGACCCTTTAAAAGTCCATCCAAACAAATAAACTTAGCATTTAGGCATTTCTTTTATTTTTGGAATAAAGCAAGATATCAATTAAACCCCTTTTTTTTCAAAGGAACTACTAAATGCTTTCCTTCCCACATACAATATGATTAAGCATCATCAAAAGACCTTGCTAACCCACAAAATCTAGTAAAAAATGATTAAAAGAGGACTCTATGCTTTATACCTCGAAACTATCATATTTTCGACATAAACTAGATCCTTAAGCTTTTCTCTTCAAAGCCAAGTCTCGCATCACATATCGCTATTTATAAAGAGCCCGCCTTAAAAGGTTATCTCAAACAAGCGAGATGTGAAATTGTGATGACGTCATAACCTTTATCACATCGCATTTCGAGCATTCAAAAGAACACCGCAAACTTACCAGCAGTCAATATTGTGAAACACGATCAAGACCTGGACCCACTCCTTAAAAATATCATGAACAAATGTTTAGGTCTGCCACTCATTAAAAAAGGTCTTTACATAGAAAAAACTCACAAGTAGCTACATTTTGGAACAATAAATGAGCGACTCGCATCTTGCATCTCGCAGAAACACAAGAGAAGGTAAGAAAAGCGAAAAGGAATAATGTGATATTGCGATATGCGATATTGCTTCACAAATTGCAAAATCGCCATTATTGCAGTACAAAGGCTTGCCACCCTAGAAACTTTCTTCCTGATTTATGATGCAGACATTTATAAGAATTAAAGCTAAGAGATAACGAAGCATTAGTGGGAATTTAGTAAGAGCTAACTACATTTATGTGTGAAAATCCTTTTAACGTGATATGATATCTTCTTACGTGCATTTGAATAAAACTCCTTTTATCACCTTTACAAGTTATCTGCATTATTTCATTTCACGTTCATTATCATCTTTGTGTATTTGATAGTTGTTGTTCTTCACTTTCAGGGAAAATCCACAGAGCAAATCATTGAGAGAAATGGTGAAGAAAGGCAAGGCAGTCATCTCTGAGAAGTCAGAAATGATTCCTCTGTTTACGGACACTACATGCAACAAAGAGGGAGGAAACTCTACATGGGAGGCCATGTATAATATATTGGAGGAAGAGCAACCAAGGATTTTTGAAACGAAGGTTACAGTTGACAGACGTGATTCCTCATACGCTTCCATGTTTGACACAACATGCTCATTTTTGCATCACATAGCTACCTGCCTGTTTTGGGAAGTTTTAGTGTCTACAGATAAACGCTTAAACCCCAAGAATAGTAGATAAGTCTAGAACAATAGTTCAAAGTATTCTCTACCTTTTCTAAAAGCAATAGATTAAATAAGAGAACAGAGAAACCTACTTGTAGCTTCCACTTGTTCCTTATCTCCCTTGACTGATTCTGTTGCTCCTTCCCGTACTTAAGCTGCTTGAAAAGTACCTGCACACAAACATAAACAAGAACCCATCAAAGCATATGATAATGATCTATTGATTAAACATAGCATGGAATCAAGTACATGATAAACATATGAAATAATCAATGAATAACACAAGCATATGGAAAAAGCTTTGAACAATTGATTAGTAAAGGAAGAGTTACAACCCAATTTGCCTGATTCAGCATGACTCCTCCAGTTCAATCCCATCCTCTCCTCATAACAAGAAATACACTTTGACATCATTACAACACTTGTAATCAACTCAAGTCTCATACTAACGACATCTTCCTATAATTCAATAATTTCCAGCTCGTGATCACCTAGATGAGTGCTCTTCTTATAGGTGAATGAAGGAAGTTATTCCATAAATGGTGATAAGGAATGCCATCCCAAACTTAGAATTTAGTTCCATGGAGGAAGGGATAAATGGATTCATGTTCCTTAACTCCCTTCCTTATCGAAATACGAACCTGAAGGAGTGGATAGCCTTGAGAAAATTCTAGAGGCACCCAATGGATAAGGAGTCTTTCAAACCCTCACGGAAATTTACTCAAATTCACCCAGCGCAGGCCAAAGAGGGACCAAGTGCGCTGCAATGCACACTAACAGTGTATTAGCTTCAATGCAGCACACCCTAATGAAGGCCTTCCTGCACTGATCTTCTTAGAGGCAGTTTCTGGATGATTTCAGTGATGGAACTTCTTGGGAATCTAGGAATTCTGATGGTTGACTTATTTAGGGCCCTCTCCAGATGTGTTTTATAGCCCACAACACAAGGCCATTGTTAAAAGACAAAGGAAGAAAATGAAGTTGGATTCTACAACTATTACTACCCCTGATAATGAACTGATGGATGTTCTCTGGAAAGACCCACCCATCGACCCATCCACCAACCTTACTAGACTCTCATAGTTTGCAAGTACCTATGCTACAACAACCATCGACAAAGTAACAGAGGTGCAAATGATGCTTAAAGAAAAATACGATAAAATTTTGTTGCTTGAACAACAATTACAACAAGCAAAATCTGACCAGTAGGTAGAGATACAGTTACGTAATCTACAACGAGAGTTCAAGTAGATGCACATAAAACATCAAACTAGCTTAGAAGAAAAGGAAGCACAAATACAAGGAATAACTGATATACATAAAGATGATAAAAAAATTGATCAGTTTATTATTGAAGTGCTCAGCCTTAACTCCCCAGTGATGCACCAAAAAGAACTATTATACCAAAAGATTTCGCAATGGAATTCTTATTGCGAAACAAGCGACAAATTGACAAGTCAAGTCATGGAAATGAGACATGAATATGATGAAATCTTGAAAAAGGTATCTGACTTCATCACCTGGTATAGTTCATAAGATGGGAGAAAAGTTGACTTGCCTAAACTAGAGGAGTGGCATAAATAAATCTTATTTGCAAACTGGAATTCTCAGCTTAAAGAGGTAGAAAAGGCAACAACAGATGTGGCAACAATAGTAAACAGTGTCATCGAAAATATTAATGAAAATTTACATAGCGCCAACCTTGTGGCAGAATTTATTCTAGGTTTTCTTTCTAATGTAAAACAACTTAAACCACAGTGGAGACAGACAATAGAAGAAAAAGCAGAAGCGATTAGGTAAACGACCAGGTTATACTGGGAAGCATATTGGCGACATTTGGTGAAACCTCACAGCCAGTGGATGACTCTACGATGCCTAACCACTTCTATGGAGAAAATGGTGCCAACACTGACCGATGCCATATTCACTAGACAATTGAAAGCTGAAATCAGCCAACCGACACAGATCAAGCCCATGACGGACATTTGCGATCTAAAGGATCAAATGCAGAACAATTAGTCACCATGCTCATTTCTATTTTGGTTTTATTTTGCATAATTTGAGGAAGGTCATTTAAACCTCCTTAACTATTTTTCTAATAATCATTTTTAATTTTATAGTTTAAGTATTTAAACCCTTCTCATGCATTTAGAAATGGGTCTAGAAATTTTATCAAAAACAATCTTCAAAACATGCACTTCTGTCCCTTTGAGGAAGTTCTGGTGAAATTAATGGAACATGATTTATTTTTATCTGATCTAGCATCTTCTATTGAAATTTCACTTTTGTACTCTTAGATGGTGTTGAATGGACTGAAAGTAGATCAATATTGCTGAAGCACATGAGTACGATGTATTATAAATGGTACTTTTATCTCATAATCCTTTTTACTTATGTATCAAGCAATAATTTCTCTTCAATATGTTTATTTATGAAAGTTTGAATCTTGGTTGCCATTATTGCACTTCTATATGATGATGATCTATATTTTATGCTGAATACATGAATAATTTCTCATGCGATATATCTCCCATAATCGTTTCAACTAACTTTTTATACGAAATGATCATTGTTAAAACAAATTCATTTCTCATTACAATTGAATGATCTTTATTATCAATTTCTTTTAGACATTATTGTAGATCGCATACATTAATTTACTCCCAGGTATAGTTTTTTTTTCCACTGGAAAAATCGTAATTTTATTCATTATGAGTAAAATTACATGTTGTAGATGCTGTATAGCATATTTTGTATCAAAATTGTCCTGCTAATAAGGAGCTAATAATCAATCAAATAGTCAATCTAGACTTTCCTACCCTTCTTTTTTTCCACTTTCCGCCAACCTTCATTGTTAGTCGGAGCTGTTACGATAATCATTTATGCTTCATTTGTGGCAGCCATGATGTCCTTTTCAAAATCTGTGCTTGTTGGCGAGTATGCTCGTTTGCTGCCTCCAATTTCCTGCCTGGTGTTCTCATATTGCTATTGTGGGTTGCCTGCATTTGTGTTTATTGCTCCTTTGATCAGATATTCATTATTCTGTAGGTGGTGTGGATAGCTTTGTTTGCTGATTTCTGGGTTATTCCTTCCGTCTTCATCTTCTTGTAGATTGCTAGTGGTTCCTGCATTCCTTTCCCCTTCTATATCCTCTTCTACATCCTCTGCTCATGTGGCTGAAAATTGCCATCCTTTCGGCTTTGGTGGTTGTCTCCTTTTCCTATATTTTTTGTTTTGAGGGCATGCACTCTGAAGATGACCTGTTTGTCGACATATGCGGCAGCGAAAGGCGGTGTTTCATAATCCAGTGGTTGTGCCCATTGTTTTCCATTATGTATTAGGAGAATGTGCTCTGGTAGGCCTTGACTGAGGTCTACCTCCACACATATCCTGGAAAATGTGTAGATATCCTTGGTTAGGCGCTCATGATCTGCTTTTATAAAAGATCCTAGGGTATTGCCTATTCCTTCCAGTACTTTGTAGTGCCAAAAGTGTATAGGAAGGTTAAACAATTTTACCCAAACTGGCATTTTGGTGACCACCATGCTGTTTGGATCGAAATCCGGAAACCAAGGTTTCACGAAAAGGCCAGTGTTTCCCCAAAACCATGGTCCTTCGTTCAAAGCATATTCTTTGTCCTTTATGGTGTCAAATTTTACAATAAAGAATCCTTTTGAACATAGATGGATATCACAGTTTTCTGTCCATATGGGGTAGATCCATTGACGAAGGGCTTCCGGTTTGGGCCAAAATCCATTGAACCTGCATATCACTGCTTTAGTTAAATAATCAGTGTGTATTTCATTTACCTCTGGTATGGAGACTGTTAATGCAGGGTTCTGTGCTGTCTGCTCAACAATGTATGCCCCTGGTGCTGTAGCTTGCTATTCTGGTTTCTTTTGTGGTTCCATCTTCCCTTTGACTGCATCTTTGAAGGAAACAGGTCCTTTTGAACTTGAGGCGGGGCAGCCTCCGCGCAATCTTGTGCTGAGACAGATGGTCGAGTCTTTTGTTATACCGAATTCCATTAGTTTGAACCCCTCCTGAATTACCTTCCCTGCGTAGAAGAGGAGTTGTTTGCATGGTGAGATTCTAGTCTTTTCATGTATCCTCTGTTTGAGTATTTCTGTTGCCTCCCATATCCCTATTTCGATGCATATTGTGTTCCCTCCTATAGATCTAATAAAGAGAGAGCTTTTTTTATCTATACTCGTCTTTTCTGGTGAGTGTGTTTCCAGATCTGACCTGTATAGGGGTAGATCTGCTCTACAGAGGTCTAGATCTGGATGCCTATGACCCGATCTGTGGTCAGGTACTATAGACCGTAGGGGATCCAGAGCCAAGTTCTTGCCCCATGCTTGGTCTACAAACAGATTGGTTGAGAGCTGCCAGAATGTGTCAAAACGAGCCTGCTGCATTCCGAGAGGGGGTGGAGGAACAGTCTGCCAGATCGTTTTCCCAAAGACGCAGGCACTGCATCCAATCTCGGGCATAACCCTTACAGGGGGACACGCAACCATCCAATACTGATTGGGATCCGACTGTTTTGATGCAAATAGCTAAGAAAAGTGTAATATGGTAACCAGATCCATCCTGTATGGAGCATCCTGAACCGTGAAGGGAAGGAACAATTCCGTTCCATTTTTGCTTGAATCAATGTCCTCCCAAAGCGTATTCTCGGAAGCAATTTCTGCCACAGGTTCGTCTGTCCAGTGCCCGATCCGCATGCAAGTTAAGTGCGTAGCCAGCCCATAAATGTCGTTGGGGGGTTTTCTAGTTGTCTTCGCCGCCTGTGAGAGCGCCTTATGCAACAGGTCTAGCCGGATTCGTGCCTCTGTTCGCCTTGTAAACCCTGACTGTAGCAGATAACAAAATGCCCTTTCTCTTGGCGATGTGGAGATGATGAATGCAGGCTTCTTTCTTGTGGATTCACCGGGGGTTTGGCAGACACAGGTAAGTCTGAGCGCCATAGTTACCGCAGAGCCCCTAGTATGACCCGTACCCCTCATACTCCCAGGTATAGTTATAATTAGATAGTGTTTAAATTAGGATAAAATGCATGTGATTATTAGTTTAGATTATATTAATTTTAGCTTAAACATTACTCCAAAATATCACATATCACCCCATCATCATAATCATTAAATAGATTGGGAAACTGGTCTCGTTATCCCCAGTCGGAGCCACTACTCCAAACAGAAAAGGAGCTTCCAATCAAGGTTCAGACCGGGTGGTTTTCCCCCATGTTGAAGCAATGATTTTCGAGGCTTCAACATTTTGGCACTAGAAGGGGGGCCTGACTATGAATGGCAAGTAAATCCAAATCAACAGGGTATTCTAAGAGTAAAACTCCCTCACCATCACCTTTAACTTCTCGAAAGAATTACAAATCCCTTGATCCAAAGTGAGAAGTTGCAAACAAAATTACAGAACCCACTGCTGAAATCCCAAAAAATTTAGATAATTATTCTTCTACCAAAGCCGTTGAAGTCCAATCTTTGATTCATAAATTACAAGGGATTTCGTTATCTCAAGACGAATCTAAGTTATCCCAAGATAGTGTTACCTCTGAGTTTATCCCATCTCAACGGTTAACTAGAGCACAAAGTGAAAAGCTTGGA
>APFE031483058.1:96908-150223 GCA_000404065.3 Pinus taeda
CTCTCTTTCGTGAGTTTAGAGATGTCTTTGCTTGGTCATATGATGAAATGCCAGGTATTGATTCGAGCATAGTTGAACATGAAATTAAGTTGTATCCAGATGTCAAACTGGTACGACAACGGCTACGGCAGGTGCACCCAAGAAGGCCGTTGCCGTCAAGGTGGAAGTTGAAAATCTCCTCCATGCTGGTTTTATTTACCCGGTTCCTCTAATCGATTGGTTATCGAATATTGTTCCTGTGATGAAGAAACAAGGAACGATTAGAGTGTGCGTCGATTATAGGGATGTAAATCAAGCTTGTCCAAAAGACAACTACCCTACACCCTTCATTGACCAGATTATTAACGAATGCGCCAGATGTGAAATCTTTTCATTTATGGATGGATTTTCCGGGTATAATCAAATAAATATCCGCCCATAGGACCAGTCAAAGACTACATTTATTTGTCCGTGGGGTACATTCACATATCCCAAGCTACCCTTTGGCTTAAATAACGCAGGGGAAACTTTTTAGAGAGCAATGAACTATGATTTCCATGACATCAAGAACATTGTTCAACCATATCTCGATGGTCTTCCAGCTCATTCGAAAAAGTGGACCAATCATATGCAACATTTAAGAGCGATATTTCTACGTTGCCGACACTACAAGATACGACTCAACACGCAAAAATGTGTGTTTTGTGTCAGTTCTGGTCGTTTATTTGGCTTTGTGGTCTCAAAGGACGGATTCATCTCGACCCATGTAAGGTTCAGACAATCATTGATTTGCCTCCACCTTCAAATTTGCTTCAGATTCAGAAACTCCAAGGGAAAGCAAACTTTCTAAGGAGTTTCATTCCAAATTACGCCGAACTTGCTAAAGGTTATACTCGTCTATTGAAAAAAGAAGTACCCTTCATTTGGGATCATGTCGCGCAAGCTTCCTTTGATGCTTTAAAGCAATGTCTAATAAAAGCGTCATTAATGTATGCTCCTGATTATCAAAAAGACTTTAACCTGTATCTGGCTGCAGAAGATACGACCATAGCAATGGTTTTAGTTCAAGAAGATAATGGAATTGAACATCCTATATATTATTTAAGCCGAAACTTAAATGATACGGAAATGAAATACTCCTACGTTAAAAAGCTAGCCCTAGCAGCTGTTCAAGTGATATAGAGATTTCGACACTACATCCTCTTTAGAAAAACTAACATTTTATCATATTGCAACCCCATGACTTATATATTGTCGCGACAGTTGCTGGGGGCCAAATATTCAAAATGGATAGCAATTTTACAAGAGTTTGATCTAGAATTTTAAAAATCCAAATCAAAGAAAGACCTGGTTTTCGCGGAGTTACTATGTGATCTCCCATTGTCGTCCAACGATGCAACGTCCGAATAAGCGATCGTGGATGAAAATTTGTTTCTGATATCTTCAAGCAATCCGTGGTACGAAGATATAATCATCTATCTCCAAACCAAAAAATATAGGTCTAATACCTCACGCTCTGAACAATGACGGATCTGATACCAAGCAAAAGACTACGTGATCGTCGATGACACGCTTTATCGTCATGATATCGATACAGTTATGCGGAGGTGCCTCACCCATGAGGAGGCAAAAAAATTCCTAAATGATTGTCATTCAGGTGCGTGTGGGGGGCATCAATCTGGTTATGCTACGACGCAGAAAATTTTACGAGAAGGATACTTCTGGCCAACAATTTTCAAAGATTGCATAACCACAGTCAGAAGTTGCCATGCTTGTCAAATCTTCGATAGCAAAACCAGGAGACCACCCGCACCTCTGCAACCAGTAGTTGCTGTTGGGCCGTTCGCCAAATGTGGCATAGATTTCATGACATGTAACCCCACCTCGGCCAGGGGGCATGGGTATATCATAGTCGCAATAGACTATTTTACCAAATGGGCCGAGGCGATGCCTACATTAAACAACAGCGGCGAAACAGCTACCCTTTTCTTTTTCAATCACGTAGTCTCTAAATTCGGCATTCCACAGGCCATAGTCATAGATCATGGATCACATTTTCGCAATCACATGATGGTTGAGTTGGCTGCCAAATTAGGACTGTCCCATGACAGCTCTACTCCGTATTATCCGCAAGTTAATGGACAAGTTGAGGCAATCAACAAGGTCTTGAAGCGCATGCTGCAAAGGATGATTGGAGTCCATAAACGGAGTTGGCATCTTATCCTGTACTCGGCCTTATGGGCATACCGAACATCGGTGAGGAATGCAACTGGGTTTACACCTTTTCAACTGGTGTATGGCCTGGAAGCAATCTTAGCAGTTCAGTGTGAAATCTCGTCCCTCAAACTCGCAGTCGACCTTCTCCCTGGAACTTCAGAAGAAGAGGCTCGTTTCTTGGAACTAATCCAATTGGATGAAACCCTTCGTGATGCAGCTTCGGCTAACGAAGCCCATAAGAAATGAGTCAAACCACAGTTCAACAAAAATTTCAAACTTCGTGTCTTCTCTGAAGGCAACCTGGTCTTACTTTACGACCAGGAGTCTGATAAGTTGGGAGCAGGGAAGTTCAAATCTTTATGGATGGGTCCCTATATTGTTAAGCATGTATTAACAAAAGGAGCCTACGATTTGGTGGATTATGATGGGATTCCACTAGCGCAACCCTGTAATGGGTTGTACCTTTAGCATTACTATGCTTAATTCCGCATAGTAATCCCTATGTTTTTCTTACATTTTTGTTTTCGCTATGGGTAATTGTTTCGATTAGGTAATCCACTTTTTGCATTTGTTGCAGATGTCGAACCTATTGGAATCATTTTTTGGCTATGCCGATGGAGCGAGTCGTATTTCGTAGAACCTATCTTCTGCGACCTGGGCCATCTTCGATCCCAGCGGCGAGTTAGTAAGTTTCAAAGGGGTATGTATTGGTCAGTCGACGAACAATATCATTGAATACAGCGCGTTGATAGAACTCCTCTATGATGCCATCGCACATGGCATATGCTGACTTGTCATCAGGCTAGACTCACAACTCGTCATTCTACAACTCACTCTATCTACTCTGTACGGAATCCAACTATCTATCGCATGTTCCTAAGGGTCAGAATTTTGGAAAGACAGTTCGATTTCATTCAATATCAACATATTTCCAGAAATTTAAACACATTAACAGACTCATTGGAAAATTATGTGTTAGATAGACATTTGCGACATTTATAAAAAGAAGCATCACATCAATATTTGCAACAGGATCATGTAACTTAACTGAAATAAAGCTCCGAAATCAAAAATATATATATAACTATTTATGGTTTACACATAATGTTGTGTAACCAAGACAAAATCGGTCAAATGAACCAAAACTCAAAATGCTAGGGGGCACCCTAATCTAACGATGCTGGTGATAACAAGTCACCGCCTGTGCAATCATGTGTAAAAGCCTAGTCCATCTACTTGGCACACCAGTAGTATGTCAATGCAACCGCAAAGGCAGCTCGTCGGTCCTCACGTCCGCGATACCAAGGGTGAGACCCTCGACCTAGTCCTGTAGTGCTGAAAGAGTCTTGGCCACGTCAAGGTCGTGGAAGATGGCCCTCCCCACAGCCTCTCCTGCCGAAGCGGCAGCCGGTTCTCTCCAGCGTACTACTGGTCAAATTGGTCCGATGTTTGCATAAGCACATGATTTTTGATTAAGTCTTGATCAAAGAAAGCATAAGAAAATTATAAAAGCAATAAAGAGAGATATGGTCAGAGAATTTACCCATATCACCCCACTGCTCGCCAGCCGACAACACTAAATCCGAGTTACCCTGAAAATCCATGCCAACATATGGAAACTTGGCGTAAACCATCTCTTGACGATCGAACCACTCGAAGAAAGTATCAGAGAAAGAAAGCTGAGGCTGGCTGGCATGTCGGGACATGAGGTCAACCCATCTCTGCATCCGTGGCTCTATCGGTGGAGGTAAGCCAAGTGAGATGTATTGCGGCTACATCAATGGGATCTTCTCCAAAGCGAAAGCGGTCAAAATAGAACCATAGCTGAAATTCTTGGATCTTCCACCTTTCACTTTGGTCAGTTTTTCTTTCATCACAGAGAGTACTGCATCACACCAGTTGAACACCTTCGGTTCAAGGCATTCCAAAGCATACTACATGTAAGACTTGTTAGCTATGTGGAGAGCCGCACTACCAGCCAGTCTAGCAAAAGTGAAAAAAATGGTCCTCAAGGGCCAGTTAGTGACATCTCGGATATTGATCTTGTCATTTGTACTTGGCTGAGATCCCCCTCTGCAGTGCCGACAAATATACTCTCTCACGGACTCACCCCAGCGGGCAGGGTCCGATAATGAGAGAGGGGTGCCATGCCTCGATAAACCGGTAAAAAAATAGATGTCCACGATAATCAAAGGGATAGACTTTCCCCTGATCTAGAACACCTGGTTAGTAGGATCCCAAGCATCGAGGAAATATTGCAACAAGTTGATTTGTTGCCTCATGCTAGAGATGTAGAAAAACTTTAGCAGGCCACAGTTCCACAATGCAGTTACTGTACCCAGATCATGTAAAGCAATCGTGTCTTCTTCTTCATGCTCACATTCTCGCCATTTAACAACCATTTTGCTCTGATGAATCTCTGAAAAACAAACAAGAGAAGAGTCAGGATCTTGATTTGGCAAAAACAGGAAAAAAATCCATGAGAAAGTTGTGCAAAAAAGTTTCCTCATTGCGCCCATCGCACCCCAGTAGTGTACTGGGAGCAATGCATACTAACTGACCAGTGACAAGGCCAGTATGCATCGCACCTTTCGATTTAGGAAGGGTGCGATGGAGCCAAGGTGAATTTTTCAAACCCCAGAGGCTCAACAAAGCAGGAAAACATGCTCAAAATTCAAAAAGGAAAGAATGTAACAAAAGAGCACAAGTTTAGGTCCTACCTGGTCCAGACGGCGCCAAGAATTGTCCACAGAATCTCCCAGAATCAGCTAGTGAAAATCAAGGGGAAAAAGCACCTCCAAAGCTCCAACAAACCAAATTCAAATGAAATGGTAAAATGAGAGGTAAAAGTCACTTTTAAATTACCATTCACGTAATTCAAGTAAAGTATTAGTGTTTTTAACTCATTTATCAACCATATGTTTTCATTTCTAATCGGTTTGATGAACAATTGAACAGGTAGTACGACCTTTGAAAGAACAAAGTGCTAATGGTAAATCAAATTATTAATGACCATTGTTACGAGCAGCTTTTTCACGGAGTTCAAGCTCGTTAAAAATTAAACATAAGCAATGAGCAAATGTTTCCCCCAGAGTTTAAGCTCATTAAAAAATGAACCGATCTCTGGTAAATAACCATTGCGAATGCATTATCATCAGCTTTTGAGCCTTGGTCGTGTTCTCATCATCACCTCCACTCTATTTTAGCCGATCATTCACCTCCATTTGATTCTTTACCCCTTTCGAGGAACATCTGCGAAGAGTGATTCTGTTAGCCATCCTTGTGACACTGCCGTGATTGGAAAATTCCAAACCTTACCTGGAATCAACCGCTACCCGAAATCATCACTCGTTCCTCAGAAAATGAGTCTCCTTTAAGCTCTTTTCAACTGACTCATAAAATATGAAAGGATTGCTGAGCGATTAGCCTCTCCGGCTCGTTAAATTCATCAGAAGTATTATCCCTCCTCTAGATTTTAATCCTTTTGGACTTGAGGGATTATTGCACAAAAAAGATCGAGCGCTTGTCTTGTTCGGCTCGTTAAAACTATCGAAAATTCATCCCTTTCATATTATTTTACGCTTCTTCGGACTTAAGGCATTATATGACAAAAAAGAATCATTGGAGTTTCCTTTCCATCCCTTTCATACTCTCTAAAATTGAAAAGGACCGAGTTATCTTTGTCATTAAACTCGTTAAAACCTAATAGCGGCAAACTTGTCCAAATGGATGAGAACGAGTTTCACTGTCGCTGGGCTCGTTAAAACATAGTGACAGGTTCACCCAAAGGGTGAATTATAGAACAAGAATATGTTATCCTCCTCAAGCTTAACAAAAATAAAGAGGTACTGGTCAGCAATGACTGGGAAAATTGGGAAGAAAACTTGAAGAAACTTTATTGGTAGCAAGTCGCTCTTGAACATGACACTTTCTCTTCGCATTCGAGTCGGGCTGGGTTGTTCCGTTCACTGGTCATATCGCCATTGGTCCATCACACCATCCATCTTTGGCGTTAATGCTACCAATCCATCGTCAGTGTCACCGATATGTTCAAGAGAAGTTGCTCAGAGAATTCACTTGTGTCTCACCCACTGCAATACATTCACACTCCATTCTTTCATGACCGCCACCCTGAACCATGTATCATTAAATCATTTTCACCTCCAAAATCATTTGCTCTGTTCCATGTCATAGATTTGGGATTCATTAAGACCCTCCTACGACGGGTCACTTCTTGTCGACATCAGCTCATTATCCAAGAAGTTGACTTAGGAAAAACCCCTTTCAGTACTTTGAAGCTTGCATTCCTCAATGGCAAGTTTCTCACTTTCGGCGACAGGTTTACATCAATGGCCTTCGACCGAGAGATTTTTCATGGTGTTTGATGCCAAGTACTTTTTCGCACCACGCGAATTGTACTATAGTACCTTGAGGGTCATTTTCATTATTGGTGACTCCTCTCGCGCCTGTTAACGGCTTACATCATTGGCTGGTAATGAGGCAATGTATTTCCATGTTCGACTCCAGGACATTTTTCACATAGATTGACTTGTACTTCGAGTGAAGATAGAACGAGTTTTGAAGACCCCAGATCTAGTTTCATACATCTGGGCTATGATATATTCAGGAATATAAAGACATCAAATGTACATAATTGCCGAACAGATGATCATCCAAATCAAGGATGATGACTCCATCTGAATCATCAGTCTGCTACACAAATGGTTGTCTGTCCTACGTATATGAAAGTGAATTTATAAAGCTGAGTATGGGAATGCCTGCCTCAACTAGATCATGAAAAATATTATGAATATAATGTATTTTATTGTATCTTATTACAGGTCACCTCCCAACTCGAAAAAAAACTTCGGATCCTATGGAAAGCATTTCACCCGACATCAAAGGATTAACGACCTCATGCTTTAGGGGGAAACTGTTATAGACATTTTTGGGCACTGCAAAATGTCCATAAACTGAGGGCTCCTAAGTCCCTAAAAGTGTTGCTTCACTACCTAAAGGAACAGGGTCAGCTGATTACATCATCTCCCAGAAGTTCTCCACAGAAAACTGCTCAGAAATGGTCAAAACTGGACCATACTGAATGCCCAGTGCAGAGGGTGCGATGCATATCACCTTCCCAGTTTAAAGGATGCGATGCATACTGGATGGCCCCTCTGTAGGTTGCGATGGGCGAGAATGGACAAATGGTAGGGGTAGTTTGCGAGGTGGAAGATCATGGAATCTTCTAGAAACTTCCCCTCTGACACTTGCCTCTCTGATTTCAACCAGGGATGAGTAAGAGACCATCAATATCCAAGTGGAATCAAGAACTATCAGAGAGAGGACACTAATCAAAATCCCAGAATCTGACCCACCCCCTACAATCATCTATATGTGGATCCTTCATCATAGATATCCAGAGGCTAGAATTTTGTATCTTGTAGAGAAGTATTGTTGGTTTTCTGGTGTAATATCATAGTGTTGGGTGATCTAAGCTTTACTTGAGGTGAATAAGGGCTTTCTTGCTGGAGGATGATGCTGGGTTAGAAAAATTGGTTGTAATCCTCTTGCTATTCTTGAAATTAATAAAGCTATTCAAGTTTTCCTCCACATTCGTGTATGTTTGATTGTATATGCATTTGTGTGGTTAATACATATCTAGTCCTGTGTTGTTTATGAAGATAGATCTCTGTTCTTCGACAGTATTATGCTGCTTGGATTCCACAGGTGCTCTCTGAATCTGTGTAGACAAAGAAGGAGCAGCAAGGATATATCAAGAAGGAGAGGAACCGAGAAAGGAACCAAACGCAAGACAAAGGTTGGTGTCCTCTGTTCCCCTCTTGTCTATTTTTCATAAAGGAAAATGAAAGTAGTTTTAATTTGTTTGTTTCTAAGATAGCTACCAGTCTTAGTGGGAATAACAGCTCTAAGTGGACACTATTCCCGGTAACAGCTTTGGTGAAGTAGCGTATACACACCAGTTAGGCTCTTCCAAGTAGCATATGCAAAAGAAAAGTATGTTGTTCAAAGATGACTAATTTATTTTATCAGTAATGTTGTTTTACTGTTGTCTATCAATGAAGTCTTCTTAGATCTGAATGTAAAAGCGAATGCATAAGGAGTTTGATATATGATTGATTGATTGTAGAAGTGAGAAGGGCGATCTCTGCTACTACCTATGTAAGGCTCTGTAAATTGATAGTAGATGTTCAGTATATTTTTGGTTGGTACTGAAGGAAACTAACACACATAAAATAAACTCAATGAAATAAACACTCAAAAATATAGAAACCAGACATGGTGGAAAAGGTCTCAACCTTACAACATTCCTCACATTCTCATTATTAATTAATCCATTGTACAAAGAATGATAATAGTACAAATAAATACATCAGGAATTTGGTCTCAAGATAGTACATCTATCTTGGACAAACATGGTTGAGATATTTTCTCAAAAAAACACTAATCTAGGAGAACTAGTTGGAGAGAATCTCACATCCTAACTAAACTGCCTAGTTTGAAGAGCTAACTCCTAATTCTCAAGATTTGATTTATTTAATTATGATATTTGGATTTATAACTATTTTATTATGAGAGAGAGGCTAACATTCACCCCTCAATGATAAACCCAAAATAAGAACAACCCTCTACCAAGTTCTCAAGTTGATACTCAAAAAACATTTGCTTGAAATACTACCAAAGCTAGATGCTGAAGAAACTGCAATATGAAGAGACCATGAGTCAGCTGCATGTTTGATTCATCTCTGAATGTCGCTTAACAAATCCATTATGTGCCAAGCTATAAAAGGATCCAACTATCCTTTGATTGAAATCAGCATCCTTTTTCCACTGAAGAGTTGTTGATGATGCCCACTGGCGAATTTGATGTTGATGAATGCCCATTGGTGAATTTGTTGATGATGATCGCCCACTGGCTGATGATGTTGAAAAACAACTAACTATTGCTTTTGTTGTGTTTGAAAACTACTCACTACTGACTTTGTTGTCGATCACCCACTAGCGAATTTTGTTGATGCTCACTCGCTGCTGAAAATTCCCACTCGTTGCTTTGCTGATGTTGTTGAGACTTTCTATCTAACAACCACTGTCAATTTCATCGAAATTTCCCCCCTTTGTCAACTGAAAGGAGAGACAATCTTTCACTTGATTTCTGAATTCTGAACTCCCCCCTTTAGGTGTAGCAGTGTTTCACTGGTGTACTCCCGCTTTCAGGTGCATGAGAGTACCATCTTCAACTGACTTTTGGCTGCAAGAGTTGAGATTGAATTCTGTTGTAAAACTTATACAATCATTTTATGGTTGATGACCATTCCCAAGGATCAATCCATGCATAATTGATCTTTAATCTGATAGGTTGGTCTTGTTTGTAGCAATTCTTTAATGAATGGTTCTTCTTGCCACAATGGTGACAAGGATGGAGATCATAACACTAATCTTCTAGATGATCAATTCTTTGACAATGAAGGCATTTTGGTTTGTCTGCAACTTCAGTTCGCACACATGTCTATTTTTCTGTGACTTTCTCATGGCTTTTTGATGTTATTTGATCAAGAAACCCTGCACTGATGAACTTGATTGGCTTAGAATAATTAGGGATATGAAAATTATTTTCATCTTTATCATATCCTAATCCTCGTTGATTTTTGTTACTATGAGGTTCTTCCCATGGCTTTGTGATTGGTTTGGAAGAAAGTAGAACTGGATCAGGGACCACTTTGACACTTGAATTTGGTTGGATCAGTGACTTGGAACCAACATCTTTATCTTCATCTGTATGGATGAAAGACTTGAAAACATTACCCTTCTATTGCAACTCCTCTCTTTGAAATTTTAACTCCAGTTGAAGAAACTCGATCATTTCATGTGCATGTTGAAGATGCACTTGAATATCAGCAAGAGTTGTTTTGTTGATGTTCACCATGTTGCTAGCTGATGATAAATCAAAGAGTTAAGAATTTGGGATAGTTGAATGTGTGTCGCCAAGTTATCTTGCTCACTTTGAATTCAGACTCGCTTGTATTGTTGCTTATTTCTGATGGTTCAAACACTTGCTAGAGTTTTATAACTTGATTTCTTAAACTCTTGATTTCACGCTTGCTTGAGACAATTGCTTTGCTTGAATGCTTCATTGACACTGTGAATGCTTTAATCAACTCCACACAAGCTCATTTGTTGTAGATGTCGTGCTTTGAACTTTTGCACTTGATTTCGACACGCTCACTTGCTTGGTTGTTTGAATGACACACTCAGTTGCTTTGTTGTTTGAATGACATGCTCGCTTGCTTTGTTGTTTATTGCTCACTTGGACAATAGAATACTAGAATTCACACTCATTTGATGATGATTGTTTTCTAAATGTCTTGCTTGAACTTTCTTGATTGATTACTGACACTTTGTGCTTTCTTGAATGTACTCATTGAATGTGCTAATTTTTAAAAAAGGGTGTCGAACACTATTGAAAATGCACCCAAGAGGCAAATGACAAGTTCAATATTGATGACTCAGTTGAAGACTTATTTGACTTAATGTATTCACCTTAACAATTCAAATTAGGGTGTCAGTTACAACCGAGAATGCACCCATACAATTCAGTTAAAAAATGTTTATCTACAAGTGATACAAAAAGTGTTGGTGATGTTGATGTTGTCTTGGCTTGAAATGCTGGATTTTGTAGCATCCTTAACTTTATTTCTTTGATTACATGATGTGAAATATGCTTTCTTGGAATATCATCTTATCAAGTTGATGATGTGACGTTTTGTTCTTGTGTACTTAAGCTTGAGTACAGGATCTTGAGTGAAAATGATTATGTGCATGCAATTAGCTAATTTGTTGTGTGCTACATGTGTACCATATTAGAAGGATACCACATGAAGGTTAGTGTCAAAACTAGACACAAAACAAAAACAATATCAAGTAGCATGCGCCATCACAAACATACACATGGTGTACCTAAGATCCCCTTATTCAGTTTTAGGCAGATCTAGGACACAATCACCGCCAAAAATATATGATTTATTTAAGTATGGGAATACATCAATCTTCACCTTCACAACATCATGAATGAAATTTATCCAACAATGAGAATGCCACGCTCACACAAACCCTTGTCTTCAAAAATAAAAGTACACTCTGCTAAAAAGCTTTCTTCAAAATACAACAATGAGCTTCCCTTTTAAAAATCTTCACTTATCACTCCAAAATTACAAAATATGCACCTTATGACTCCACAAAAGCACTTATCACTCCATTACATAAAAAATTATAAATACTCCTTATCTCCTCAAAACTTATCACTCCAAAATACAAAACACTTATTTCTCCAAAAAAAAATTACCAACATTTCTTATATAAAAAACAAATTCTCTCTCCAATAAAATTTAACAACTTTCGATTCGGATTGTGGTGCACAGAAAAGCGGAGCAAAGAGAGGGAAATTTTAGTAAACTAAGGAGAAATAT
Source organism: Pinus taeda (assembly GCA_000404065.3). NCBI lineage: Eukaryota > Viridiplantae > Streptophyta > Pinopsida > Pinales > Pinaceae > Pinus > Pinus taeda. The sequence continues at coordinate 108,587 of APFE031483058.1, forward strand.
GGACCAAAAGGCCGTGCAACAGGTCCTTGAAAATCAAGTGCTAGGTGTAGCGAAAGTGGTTCAGGAGAAGCTAGACGAGGAGATATATCAGTTTGATGTAAATCAGCTAGATGAATATGATTTGGAGAAACTGAGGGAGCAAAGACTGCAGCAGATGAAGAAAATGGCTACAAAGAAGCAACATTGGTTCTCTTTGGGTCATGGAGAGTACTAGGACATTCCTTCAGAGAAAGAATTCTTCTCCATTGCCAAGGAAAGCTTTTGATATTCCTTGTATATTGCGAAGTTGCGAATGGATGTATCTTATTGGTCACTACGAAAATAAATATTCCTAACTATTATTTATTCCATTTCTCCTGGAGTCCTATAATTTTTTTTCTTGAACTTTGAGATCGAGCATTCATTTTCTCATAAATATTGCATTTGCGTGGACCATGTTCCGGTCACTTGAACCAAAAATGGTATTCACCAGAGCTTGGAGCTTGTATAGTGAGATGTCTCGGGTTAACTCTCTTCCTCTTTGAAGCGAAAATGGTGGGAACCCTCCCATTTTGTTTCCATGGCACTGGAACTGAGAACATTGGGGTGATATGGCACAACCTTTAGGGATTGCCATCACAACTCTCAGATCCATCCCTCAGCCATAATTATCTTCTCTTTAAGAGTATTCTAAGACATCAGGCCTTCGTTAAAGACCAATAGAAAGAAAATTGCTTAAATATATTTATGATTTTTCTCTTGTAACAAAGAATTTCTGTCAGAAGCATGTTCTGGATAAAATGTTGTGATTGAGAGATCTCTGATTTATAGGGTAAATTGAGGGCAGCCATTCAATCTAGGGAGGCACTGGACCAATCTGTAGTATACTACAATGGTTAATTGATAAAAAAATTATGAGAACTGAAACGTGGAAATCTCATACCATGATTTCTTGAGAGAATTTTGAGTTCGACACATTCAATGTTTGATACTCAAAGCTCAAGGATGTCACACAGAAGTTTTCCATTGTGTAGTGTGGAGTGTTCCCCTTCTGCTGGGATAATGCCAATGCTCAATTCCAAGCTCACCCGTACACACAATCGCTTCAATTTCATTGCAGCATGCATTTATTCTAGCATAAGGAAACAACAATACAACTTCAGAACTCCAGTCCACGCAGGTCTCCATATAGCTTTCACACTCTACTCCATGCTACATGAAGTCTTCACAGTCAAGATATAATGTGCATTTACAACAACTTCACACAAATATTCAAAAGAACAAACCATAGCTTGGTATCCCGCACTTTCTCGGAGGGCACACCTCTCAAACTGCATCTTTCTTTCACACGGATGTCCTTCCACAAATTCGTAATAGCCACACACATGTCTTTCCAAGTATATGCATGTTGTAGGTCTTCAACCCAAATCTCATTCTAGCAACCCATTCACTTAGCTCATCAATAGTGGTCGCCAGGCCCAAAGATCGTTAATGCTCTAATACCACATGAAGGAAACTAACACACATAAAATAAACTCAATAAAATAAACACTCAAAAATATAGAAACCAAATATGGCAGAAAAGACCTCAACCTTACAACATTCCTCACATTCTCATTATTAATCAATTCAATGTACAAAGAATGATAATAGTACAAATAAATACATGAGGAAGTTAATCTCAATATAGTACGTCTATCTTGGACAAACTTGGTTGAGATATTTTCTCAACAAAACACTAATCTAGGAGAACTAGTTGGAGAGAATCTCTCATCCTAACTAAACTCCCTAGTTTGAGAAACTAACTCCTAATTCTCAAGATTTGATTTATTTAATTATGATATTTGGATTTTTAATTTTTTTATTATGAGAGAGAGGCTAACAGGCACATACTTGATTCAGAAGTTTTATGTTTTAGTAGTTTTGAAGTTATATGCAGGTTTGATTAAAGGAAGTAGCATATACACGCAGGTTGGGTTCAGTAAAGTAGCGTATACATTCTGATTCATGAGTTTTGAGGTTGCATCTGGTTCTGAATGATGATGTAGGTTTCTAGGTTTAGCACAATGTTTTAGTGACAGTGATCTGATTGTTTAGATTAACTGATTGTTGGTTGATGTAGTTTGAGTTTCAAAGTTTATGATGGGTCCAGTATGAAAATTTGATGAAATGAGGCCTTCATGTGTATTGTTGTGTACTAGGAGAATCTAGTCTAAAGATTTATGAAACATGGTCCCTGGAATAAGAGAGAAGGTTGTAGCCTTCCGTAGGCCAGCACCTATGTACTAGTAAACGCACTGGCTAGTACAAGAGCTAGGGGGTTGTAGCTCCCTTCCAGTAGAAGCTGGAGAATGAGGGAAGGTTATAGCCTTCTGCAGTTGGGTGTGTGCATACTGGTATGAGTCTACACTAGTACAAGATAGTAAACAAATTTTCTTATTATTAAAATAAGATAGAGATGACAACAATAGGTGGTTTTCACCCACATTGGGTTTCCACCTTAAATCTTGGTGTTCATGTTTGTTTCTTATGTGTGATGGTTTATTCTTCTTTTACTGCAGTATTTAATAAGTTAATGATGCACTAGTTATAGATCAACACATGATAAATTTACTAAATCAGAAGTTGTCTTGGTATACGTTGGTTTCACTAACCACAATAGGTGTACATGCTAGTTCACATCACAGAAGTAGCATATATAAATATGTTTGGGAAATGAAAAATTATTAATCTGATAATACTGATTCACCCCCCCTCTTAGTATTATTTCCAACAATTGGTATCAGAGAAGGTCCCTTAGAAGAAGCTTGATCTCTTGAAGGAAGGTTTTCAAGATGAATAATCATGAAGGCATGGGATCCATCAGACCACCAATATTCAATGGGGGAAACTTAGTCTATTGGAAAATAAGAACCAGAGCATATCTACAATCTCGTGGAGCCAATATTTCGGAAATTGTTGGAGGATATCAATTCCCAGCAACAATTCCTACAGACTTTACAGGTAAGAAGTTATATGAAACCAATGCCAAACTTTCAATACGTTATTGGCAAGTCTATTAGAGTCAGAATTTGTCAAATTCATGCAGCTTAAGACAACCAAAGAAATATGGGACAAAATCATTCAGAGCTATGAAGGAGAATCTTAGGTAAAACGTGTTAAGCTTCAAACTCTAAGAATTTAGTATGAAACTCTTGAGATCCATAGTGATGAGAGTGTTGCTAGTTACTTTTTACATATAGATGAGATTGTTAATTGTATGAAGAATCTAGGTGAAGAGATAAAGGAAATTACTTTAATTGAGAAAATTTTGAGATCTTTGTCTTCTAAATTTGAGTCAAAAGTGTTTGCCATAGAAGAAAAGAAGGATCTTCAAACTATTCCTATGACTCAACTCCATGGAATCCTAACTACCTTTGAAATGAGAAAAGGAGGTCCATCAGATATGAGAGAAGACGCTTTTAGAGTGTCAGCGAAGGGAAAAGAAAAAGAAGAGAACAATGAATCATAACAAATTTCAGAAGAAGATGATGAGGTAAAGTTTGTCAAGAAGCTTCAATGGGGTTCCAGAAGATTAAGAGGTAAGCTACCTTTCAAATGATTTGCTTGTGGTAGAGTAAAAAATTATGTTGTCAAATGTCCTCATAAAGATAAATATGAAAAAGGAAAGGAATATGCAAAAGGAAATATAAAATAGGTTGTGAATAGGAGTTACTATATACATGAAGATAGTGATGGCTTATCCAATAGTGATGAAGATGAAACTGACCAAGATTATAGACTACTCATGGCTTATGATAATGATGATTTCTTAGATTCCTTAAAAGAGGAAGACTTTCTTGAAGAAATTACTAAACTCAAAATATGTTTAGAAGAAAAGAATATGATCATCGATACGTTGACTCACCAACTCACTAAAAGAGAAAAACAGAATGACAATCTAGAATGTGAAATTGTGGGTCTAAGAAAAGAACTTAAGAAGACAAAATATCTTAATTTTAGATTTTCTAAAGGATCTAAAACTTTGAATGAAATCATCAAAGTTCAGCATTCTCCTATGATAAATATAGGTATTGGATATATAGAAGAATCATCTCAATCACATAAGTCACCAGCCTCCACCAGAAGTTATCTTGATACAACAAAGATCAGTGAATAGTATGTCAATCATCAGAAAAGGCCTAAAATTACTCATCAGGTAAATCATACACATTTTACTCCAATGATGAATATCAATAGAAGCTTCAACAATTAGGTAAACAATTCCAAAAGATTCTATGATCGCAAAAACTTCTTCAATGGGCAATGTTTTTCATGTCATAACTTTGGGCATAAGGTTGCTCAATGTGTTTCTTACAAAACCATCATGACTAGAGAAGCACAAAATCAAAAGTGTAACAAGAATCAAGAAAAGTTCCTATAATAACTTTTCTCCTCTTGAAAATGAAGTAGAATGTTTGATTTGTAACAATTTTGGCCATGAAGAAACTGAATGCAGGAGCAAATTTCGGTCATCAATTCAAAAGGAGAAAACATCATTAAATCCCAAGATATGGAGAAAGAAGGAATCTCAATCAGAAAGATGTGGCATAGCTCTGTATGCAGAAGGACAAGAAAATAAGTGGTACATCAACAACGGATGCTCCAAACGCATGACAGGTGATAAAGAGAAACTTCATTCATATAATTCTTTAGAAAAAGAAAAGAATGTCTCATTTGGAAATGACACTCCAGCTGTCATTAAAGGTAAAGGTTCTGTCTTCGTTGAAAGAAAATGTTAAAGATGGAAATGTCATGTATGTAGATAGTTTAAAGCATAACCTATTGAGTGACAATCAAATGTGTGATCAAGGAAATGAAGTTATGTTTCGATCAAACGGATGTGTGGTTCGTGAGCTTGAAATAAGAAATATTGTGATCAAAGGAACAAGAACTCCAAACAACTTATACATACTCAAAGGAGGACAACAACAATGCTATCCAAGTAAAATTGATGAAAACTAGCTATGGCATAGAGTATTAGGACATCTAAGCTTTTCTAAGATAAGAAAAGCATGCAGGCTCAAGGCAGTTCATGATCTTCTAGATATCAACATCCCAAAAAATACCATATGCTAACCATATCAAGTTGGTAAGCAAATCATAGTTCACTTCAATGAAAAGGAAGGATCAACAAGAAAGCCTCTTCAACTCATCCATACTTATTTATGTGTACTAACAAGGAAAAAGTCACCTTGTGGAGAAGAATGCTTTATTTTATTTATTGATGATTTTTCCAGGATGTGTTGGATAGGTCTACTAAAGCATAAAGATGAAGAATTTGAAAAGTTTAAAGCCTTCAAAGCTTTAGTTGAAAATGAATCAAATCAAAAAATAAAATGTCTCAGATATGATCAAGGGGGAGAATTCATATCAGATGAATTATTTGAATTTTGTGAACAACATGGAATAAAGAGGAAATTCTTTGTCGCATGAACTCCTCAACAAAATGGTATGGTGGAAACAATGAACATAACAATTCAACAAATGGCTCAAGCAATGCTTGATCAATTTCGAACTCCTGCAACCTCCTAGGGTGAAGCTGCATTTGCTGCCATGACTATTCTCAACAAATCAAATGTTAAGATAAATAGCAATCAAAATCCATATGAACTTTGGTATGGTAAGCCTCCTACTGTAAAACAATTTAGAGTGTTGGAAGCAAAATTTTCATCAAAACGACTGATGAAAAACTTGGTAAGTTCGAGGCCGGAGCAGATGAATGAATTCTTCTTAGTTATTCATCCAGATGTAAAGGATACAAATGTTATAATAAAAGACTTCGGAAAGTTGTTGAAAGCATTAATAACGTAATTGATGAAGCATGTAGAAATCTAGAACAAATGAAATCAATAGAGGAATATGACAGTGATGAAGTTGGGGAATGCTTTCCCACATCAAATCAAAATGATATAGAAGAAGAAAACCGATGAAGCACCAGAAGAAGATACAATAGATAGGGAAAGATTCCATCCAGGTATGTTCATAAGAATTATCTAGAATCTCAAATTCGAGGAGAAAAGGGGGCTAGATTACAGACAAGAGGAACTCTTACAGGGACCTCAAGCTATCTAGCATTACTTTCCTCCATAAAACCTTAGAATGTAAATGAAGCCTGCAAAGATGAATGTTGGGCCAAGGCCATGGATGAATAACTTGACCAAATTGAAAAGAATGATGCTTGGGAGTTAGTTCCTAGATCTCATGATAAAAATGTTATAGGAATAAAATGGATATTTAAGAACAAGATGAATGAAAATGGAGAAGTTATTAGAAACAATGCCAAACTTGTTTGTAAAGGGTATGATCAACAAGAAGGTATAGAGTTTGAAGAAAATTTTGCACCTATTGCCAGACTTGAAGCCATAAGAATGTTTCTTGCTCTTTCTAGTTTTCGAAAATTCAAAGTATGATACATGGACGTAAAATTAGCCTTCCTTAATGGATATTTAGAAGAAGAAGTTTATATTGAACAACCAGAAGGATTCGTTCTTGGAAATGATGCAAAAATTGTATGCAATATTAAAAAGTCTTTGTATGGTTTGAAACAGGCTCCAAGGGCTTGGTATTAACACCTTGACAAATATCTACAATAGCAAGGTTTAACAAAAGGTTTTGCAGATAGAAATCTATACACAAAGGTTGAAAATGATAAACTGTTAATTATTATTGTTTATGTTGATGATATCATCTTTGGTAGCAATGAAGAATCCATGAGTCTGAATTTTTCTTCAGTAATGCAGCAAGAATTTGAAATGTCCTTACTTGGTGAACTTACTTATTTTCTTGTTCTACAAGTATAGCAAACAAAAGATGTATCTTTCTTTCACAAACCAAATATCTCAAGCAGATCTTGAAGAAGTACGGAAAGATCTAAACTAGTATGTACTCCAATGGTAACAGGATGTAGTCTCAATACTAACGATGAATCACCAGTAGTAAACCAACCAAGTTACAAATCTATGATTGGAAGTTTACTTTATCTAATAGGTATCAGACCTGATATCATGCATGCAGTAGAAATTGTTGGAATGTTCCAAGCAAATCCAAAGGAATCACATCTTGAGGCAGTCAAAAGAATTTTTAAATATCTTCAAGGAACTCAGGACTTTGGACTATGGTATCCTAAAGATACAGACCTTACTCTTCATGCATATACAGATGCAGATTTGGTAGGAAATAATGATGATCAAAAGAGCACTAGTGGAGGTGCATTCTATATGGGTTCTCGGTTAGTGTCATGGTTCAGAAAGAAACAAATTTTGATTGCCTTATCTACAACTGAAGCAGAATATGTGACTGCTACATCATGTTGCACACAACTACTTTGGATGATGCAAATATTACAAGACATTCAGATCACATGTACTCCACCCATTTCCATTTTATGTGATAATAAAAGTGCCATCAGTGTTTTGAAAAATCCTTTCATGCACTCCAAGACCAAGCACATACCGATTAAGTACCATTTTCTATGAGAACAAGTGCTTGAACAAAAGGTTAAATTGGACTATGCTCCCTTTAAAGAACAATTTGCTAATATATTCACTAAACCACTTCCCAGAGAGACATTTGAATATCTCAGAAAAAAGTTGGGAGTAGTTGTTGCATCATCCTATTGTTAAATCTAGTTTTCATAGGAAGGTTATTATACGCAGGTTTCATGAAGTATAGTTGCATATACACGCGGGTTTCTATGGTTGAAGGGGCGTATATGTTTTTCTGAGAAAAAAATAGTGTGTTAGACTCTGATACAGGTGCTCTGTTTGATATTGATTACAATCTGACGATATGCTTTGTTCATTGATTTTTATCTAACTGAAAAAGATGCCTTGATGAATGACTTGTTGACAATACACAGGTAACACAGGTTCAGGGGGAGCATTAGCCTTCACTCACATTCAACATTGTTGGCATCATGGTTGCTGAGTTCAGCTACGACTTCAGATACTTATATCATTTGTTCCATAAGTCATGGAAAGATCTAGGGTGTGATATGACTTCTTCTTTCATGGTCTATATTTCAATGAGTCCTATTAGACATATGATGTAATTTGTATCCCCACTTTGCATGGTATGGATGATGTAATAATTGTTGTATTTCTGTCATGTATAAACAATTCGTATATCCCCACTTGGTTGGGTGGAAGAGTCAAATATGGTGTATTCCCACTTGGTTGGGTGATTGATGTATGTATGAGTCATTGGTCATAGGGAGGTCATACTCACTTAGTTGAGTTATAGAGTCATGTTATTCTTTTGAAACATATCTCTGCAGATTCCGCATGTACTCAGGAGGAGCATTGACAACATAATGTATATCAAAGCAGGAGAATAACTTGGTCTGCCCTTTGCCCTTGATGTCAAAGGGGGAGAGTATTTTGGTGTTTCTTTTTATCTCTAATAGTTTCTACAACTTGTAGTAATCAACACCAGCATGGTTTCCATCAAGTCCAAAGGGGGAGATTGTTGGCATTATGATACAAGTGTTGTCCTTGATGGAAACTCACTCATAGGTCAGTCCAGTTTTGATGAAAGGCAACCCACAGTGTAACAGATCCATTCAGATGTAACAAGGCATTGGTACAAAAGAAAAAGAAGATGGAACTAAAGTATACTAATCAGAATGAAGAAGTTGAAGGTAAAGGATGGTGAAAAGAAATTTAAGATGTATATATAGGCCCACTTAGTCAAAACAGCATATACACCTGGGTCCATAGAACAAAAAGTGCATATATGTATACACACACTCCCAAAAGAAGAAAAGTGTGTATAGGTTGGAAAATCAAGGAATTTCAAGAGTAGAGAGTACTAGGGGTCAATACCATGGTATTAGCCCACAATATTGAGTGGAGTAATAGCTATTTGATCCCACCCATGAATACCATGGGTCCTAAGTGGTTTTGGTCCGAGGTATTGAGAAAGACCTAAAACTATATAAGGAGGAGAAGATCATAAGGCCAAGGTGTGGAAGTGAAAATTGTTTCTACATAATACGTCTATCTAAGGTATATTTTATGTTGCAGGGGCTATGTTGGTGATTTGATCTGAAATATTTTTTACACCTTGAATTCAATGTTGGATCAGGATCATGAGACCTGAAATGACTTATCATTGAATGATATGATATTGGTTGGGCCAAATCTAATTGTGTACACCTATTTTATTCTTTGAATGTCATTATTTTGGTCTGTTTGAAGTCCAGAATAGTAGTGAAGTTATGAGTTAATATTTGCAGATATGTACATTAGTTCGCTTTGGTGAAGTAGCGTATACACATCGGTTATGCTATTTCAAGTAGTATGCAAAAGAAAAGTATGTTATTCAGATATGACTGATCTATTTGATCAGTATTGTTGTTTTATTGTTGTGTGTCAATGAAGTCTTCTTAGATATGAATGTAAAACTGAATGCATAAGGAGTTTGATATCTTATTGATTGATTGTATAAGTGAGAAGCATGATCTCTGCTACTGCCTATGTAACGCTCTGTGAATTGATAGTAGATGTTCAATATATTACTGGTTGGTATAGACTTGATTCACAAGTTTTATGTTTGAGTAGTTTTGAAGGTATACACAGGTTTGATTAAAGGAAGTAGCATATACATTATGATGAATGATTTTGAGGTTGCAACCAATTCTAAATGATGATGTAGGTTTCTAGGTTCAACATAGTGTTCTGGTGACAGTGATCTAATGGTTCAGATTAACTGATTGTTGGTCGATGTAGTTTGACTCTCAAAGTTTTTGATGGGTCCAATATGAAAATTTGATGAAACAAGGTCTTCATGTGTATTGTTGTGTACCAGGAGCATCAAGCTTGAAAATTTATGAAACATGGTCCTTGGAGGAAGAGAGAAGGCTGTAGCCTTCTGTAGGCTAGCACCTATGTACTAGTAAACACATTGGCTAGTACAAGACCTAGGGGGTTGTAGTTCCCTTCTAGTAGAAGTGGAGAATGGGAGAAGGTTGTAGCCTTCTACAGGTGGGTGTGTGCATACTGGTATGAGTCTGCACTAGTACAAGATTGTAAATAGATTTTCTTATTATTAGAAGAAGACATAGATGACAGTAGCAGGTGGTTTTCACCCACATTGGGTTTCCACCTTAAATCTTAGTGTTCATGCATGTTTCTTATGTGTGATGGTTTATTATGCTTTTACTACACTATTTAATAAGTTACTAATGTAATGGTTATAGATCAACACATGATAAATTAAATAAATCACAATTTCTCTGGGTATACATTGGTTTCACTAATCATAGTAGCATGTACATGCTAGTTCACTTCATAGAAGTAGCATATATAAATCTGTTTGGGAAATGAAAAATTATTAATCTTATAATACTAATTCACCCCCCCACCCCCCCTCTCAGTATTATTTCCAACACCTGTAGCTTTTTCTTTGTTTCCTGTAGGACTTATAGAGTTTCCTTTGGAAGGCCTTTTCCTCTCTATAAAGGTGTCACATGTGCCTTCTCTTGCTTTTTTTATGTTGAACTAGTTACAGGCTTCCTAACATAGGTGATGGGAGCCTTTGGGGTAGCTTGTTTTGATGTGCCCTTTTCAAGTTTCATTCCTAAGGAAACTAGCTCTTCCTCCTTTTTTGGTGACTCCTCAATTATGATTAGATTCCTAGTGGGTGTTTTTGGCCTCCCTTGCTTGATCCTAGTGCTTCTTCTTGTTTTGAAATAGAGGGGAGTCTACCTCTATCTTTTACCTTTTAACTTTATAGGTGTGCTTAGGGCAGTCAAGGCAGTAGCCACCTCCTTCTCAGTGGGTTCAAGGGAAAGCCTTGGAGATTCCTCCCCTTCTTTGGTATGTTCCTCAAGGCTTGCCTCTTCCTTCGACTCTTCCTCTTCGCTTTCCTCTTCTTCTCCTTTTCTTTTATCTATGTCTTCCTCTTCTTCTTCTTCTGGTTCTTCTTCGCCTTCTTATTCTTCCTCCTCTTCACCACTAGAGTTTTGGTCCCTATCATATTCAAGGGCTTGGATGTCAATTACAACCTCTCTATCCAAGTCTCTAAGTGTGGACCATAGAATAGAGATTCTTAACTGGATCAAGGCATCCTCTAGTATTAGCTTAATGAGTCCATGATGTGTGAATTGTTGATGTTTCCTTTCTTGTACCTTTAGGCTCATGTCTATTATTGATTGCAACTGGAAATAGGGTACACTGAGTCATTGGTTTATAGGTAACTCTTCTCCAAATCTCAACACATGGAGGAGTCTAAATTGGTAGCCATAGACTATACTAAGCCTCCCTTCACAAGAAATATATTTGAGAATGTTATAGCTCACCGCATTCCAAGGACAGGGAAGGCTCTCCCTTATGACCCCATTTTTGTCCTCAATTGGATCTTCATCGTCTAGGAAAAAGGTTTTCTTAGCAAAAGAGTTGTTATCCTTATCCTCCTTTCTCCATTGCACCCATTGAGGAAGTGTAGTTACTCTACTAATAACCTCAGGGTTAATTTTAATTGACCTCCCTCTTACCATGGTAGTAGCACTGGTTCTAGCCTAAGGGTTGAGTGCCATGGAAAATTCCTGAACTATATCATCATCATACCCTCTAAGTAGCTCAAATAATCCCAACTAGTGATGCCTTCTAAATGTTTCTACCACAGGGGGATGGAGGTGGATCTTGGATGTGTCTATGGGTTCCCTTCTGTTGAACCCTGCTATCATTTCTCTTCTCTGATTAGCTGACTGTAGCAATTTTTGTAGGCTGGCATTAGCGTGAGTTCATGGTGACTGAGAGTTTATAATTTTTAGTTAATGACTGTAATTTTTACATTTTCCTAACTCCACACAATATTCTTTAAACTTCACAAAATTTTGTCTGAATGCCAGGCTCACTATAATTAGTAGAAAATTTCAGACTTGTCCCTCTTTTCTTCCCTAGCTATCAAGTTAAAGACATGGGATATATGGGCCACCTACCTTTCATTGTAATGATCTGGATGATGAGAATTGTTGAACGACTGGACCCTAGGCACCCCTTGCATATTTCTTGTGAATTTCCAATTCTTCCTGTAGTTCCCTCGGTTTCCTAAATTTTCCTGTAGTTTTATTTCCTATAGGGTGGTCAAATAAAAGTTTTCTTCCTCGATGGCTCTCCAAGGTGTTCTCGGTCCCTCTGATATTGAAATGAAAGATGGGTGTATGAAAGTTTGAAATTTTCTCTATTTATGGTTGATTCCTTGGAGTGTTTTGTTAGCTGGTAGTGTACTAGATTTCCTCATTGGGATCGTTGGCCCACTGTTGGTGATCATGTAGTCTCCCCTCGTAATTATCACCCACTCTCACAAAACTAAATCGACCACCTTTTCGACTGATGCTCCCTGATGTGACCCTCCAACGTGGCATGCTGACTGGAAGTTTACGTTTTGTCTTCAAGCTAAGGGTCGCCAAGTTAACTAGCCACCTCCAGCTTATAAAACAAAAGATTTCACATTCCTTACACTTTTAGCATATCGTACTTGGGCTAGAGTTTGGGTGAGGTGCCACACCTGTGCCTACCTTTGTTGGTCGATGCATGCTGGAGGATGACCTTGTTGTGCTTCTTATTCAGGTGATTGCTCTCCGTTGATCTTCTTTTTTCTCCTTTTTCTGCTAATGTAGATGTCTTCTTTGTTGTTGTATGTAGGTTCTTAGTCTTTGTTGTTGCTATTGAGCTTTGGATAGGATTCAAAACACCTGTAGATATGCTAGAGCACCTTGTTTTCATGGGTGGTGAACGAGAATGCAACAATGGTTTGTTGTTGTTATAACACAGGCTACTACAAGGGATCTTGTAGCTACTATGGGAAACCTTCTAGCTTCCTTTTTTTCAATATTATTTTTTTTTTTCTTCTTCACTTGGAGGGAGGCTGGGTGGTGATGTACGAGTGGAGATATGGTAATGAAGTAGATGGAGTGATAGGTGGCTGGGAGATGGTGAGGTGTAGTGTCCCTTTTTTCAACCTAGAATGAGTCTGCATCATTATTTTCCAATCGGGACTCCTTTCCTATAGTGTTTATTGACATTAAGTAGTACTATAGGATCTTCCTGTAGAAAGCTATAAAAATGCATAAAAATTTGTTTTTTGATGCCTAAAGGTGGAGATGGATGATGGGGACATGCTAGGCATGAATGATATGGAATGGAGGGAGGAATATTTTGTGTGATGCTTGGCTTGATATCCCTTGAAGTATGAGTCATTTGTTGTCCTTGAAAACCTACAAAATCCATAGAATTTTATTAGTGGGCAGGTTTGTGGTTTCTGCCATGGCACTTTGTTTTTATTTTTCCCTTTTACTCTCTCTCTCTCTTTTGAAAGACACACAGATCGCCTCAAAGTTGGTTTTCATCATTTTTTTCCTGCCCTAGGTGCCTCAAGGGAGGTTTTCATCCAGGGATCTTTTTATTTTCCTTTTTTTCACTCATAAGCTACCTTAAGGGGTTTTTCAACCCAAAAGTTGGCCTCAAGTGCCTCATAGAGGTTTTCACCTAGCTCCCTTATTATTTTTTTCTCTTTCTTCAAAAATAAAAATAGTTTTCAAGAATTTGGTGAGATGGAAGCTGGGACAATTCCAAGCACATTCACTTCCTTACTGATGGTACTAATGAACTCCTCCCTTGATAAAGGTATCTTATAGGCTTTCAATCTGTATCCATTGACAAGAAAGGGGATACCTTATTCACAAATGGTCCTGATTTGAACAACCCCATTGTCATGGTACTTTTCTATCAGATATGAGCCCACCCACCTGGTCATCAATTTTCCTTTGAATTCCTTGAACCTGGAGTCATATAGAAAAGCCCAATCTCCTCCTTGAAAAACCTTGTCCTTGTTTTTTTTTCATGCCAAACCTTTCTCTATACTTGAACAACTTTAGAGGTGTAGGATGGTCTGTATCCTGAATTCATCCCAACCATTGAGCTAGAGAAACCTATCCTTCTTTTCCTTTGTAACATCCAAATCCAACTTTGCTTCCATTCTCAAAGTTTTGTACTAAAACTCAATGGAAAGTAGAGCCTTCTTTCCATAGACTAAGTCATAAGCGATGAAGCCAGTGGTTTTCGTCCAGGTTGTACTATAGGCCCAAGTGGTCTCCACTAGTATATTAGCCCAATATTTCCTATTGCTTCTCACAAACTTGGTGATGATTCCTTCCAATTCTTTTTTACTAACCTCTACTTGTCCATCGGCCTGAGGATGATAAGCACTTGACTTCCTGTGTTTAATTTGATGTTGCCTGAACAAGTTCTCAATCAAGTGTGATGTGAATTGAGCTTCCTGGTAAGTGACTAGTTCTCTAGGGTACCAAAACTTGTAGAATATATTCTCCCTTAAGAACTCGGCCACTTTCTCTTTTGTTTCTACCTTGACAACCTTGGTCTCAGCCCACTTTGTCAAATAATCAGTGCATACAATTATCTACTTTTTCTGCCCTAATGGTGGATCAATGGACCCAATGAAATAGATGCCCCAGTTGTCAAATGGATCAAGATTCACTTGAGGTTGTAAATGAATTTCATCCTAGGGAGTAGTTTTCCTCATGCTTTTGAACTGATCACATCGACTAGTGTATCTTGTTGCATCTTGGTGGAGAGTGGGCTAGTAGTAGCCAACTTGAAGTACCTTGAAGGATGTCCTCTTGGTTGCAAAGTGACCTCCAAAAGGCCCATCATGATAGGATAGAAGGATGTCAAAGAATTCCTCCTCCCTAACACATCTCCTCAAAATTTGAGTTGGGCCTAGCTTGAAGAGATTTCCTCCAATCCAAGTGAATGGGTCACTCTTTCTTACAATTATTCCTTTTTCCTTGGAGGACAAATTTGGAGGGAATTGTGAAGCCACTAGGTAGTTGGCTATGACAGCAAACCATGGAGAGATAAATGAAATAGAAAATAAATGCTCATCTGGTAGCTGATCATCAACCATTCCTTCCTCACCTGCAGGCAAAGCAAGTCTAGAAAAAAAATTTGCAACTACATTTTCTCTACCAGACTTATCAATGATAGTTAGATCAAAATGTTGTAATGAAAGAAATCATCTAATAATATGGGCATTCACATCAGGCTTGTTTATCTAATATTTGATAGCATAATGGCTAGTATGTACAAAAGCCTGGTAACCAGTGATGTAGTGTCTAAATTTGTTCAAGGAATGGACAACAACTAGGAGCTCTTTTTCAGTCACAATATAGTTCAATTTAACCTTGGACAAATTTTTGGTAATGAAGTAAATGACATAAGTCAACTTGTCATCTATATGGCCTAGAGATTCTCCTATAGCTTTATCAGAGGCATCAAAATGGATGTGGAAAGGAGGGACCCAATTTGGGCCTCAGAGTACGGGTGCAGTAGTCAACTTGTCCTTTAAGGTTTCTAGGGCCTCTTGACAACTTTCTGACTAGAAAAAGTCAGAGTCCTTGGCTAGTAGTCCAAACAATGGTGAAGCTACTTTGTTGAAATAATTTATGAATCTCCTATAGTACCCAGCTAAGCCTAAGAAACTTCTGACATTCCTCTACTTCTGAGGAGTAGGGACCCTCTTTATGATAGAAATTTTATTTGGGTCTACTTGTAGTCCTTCCTAGGATATTGAATGACCTAGAAAAGTCCCTGCATTCATCAAGAACTCACACTTCTCAAGAACAAGGGATAGGTTCATTTGAATGCAATTATTTAATACTTTCCCCAAGTTAGAGAGAACCTCCATGAAATCACACCCATAGGAAGTGAAATCATCCATATATATTTCTATAGATTCATGGACTAGCTCTGCAAAGATGCTCAAAAGTTCTATTTGAAAAGTAGTAGGGGCATTAAATAATCCAAAAGGAAGGACCCTATAAGAAAAGGTACCCCAACGACAAGTGAAGTTTGTTTTATCTTGGTCCTCTGGCCTGATTTGGATCTAATTGTAACCAGTAAATCAATCCACCAAAGAGAAGAATTTCTTCCCTACATGACCATCCAAGACTTGATCAATGAAAGGTAGAGGCAAATGGCCATTTTTAGTGTCTTTGTTTAACTCTCTATAGTCCACATAGATCATCCATTTCCCATTCTTCTTTGGGACCATAACTAGAGGAAACACCCACTCAATATCTGAGATGGGGTAAATGAACCCTACATCCAACAACTTCTGCAATTCTTCTTTAACTTTGTCTTTGATCGGTATGTTCATTCTCATATGAGGTTAGCACACTAACTTTCAACATTCCTTGATGTAAACGTGGTGAGTACACACCGAAGGGTGAAATCCCTTCATTTTCTTATAAATCCAAGAAAAGGCATCCAGATGCTCTCTTAGCATGTCACATAACTCCTTTTCTTGATGTGAAAGGAGAGAGGGGTTGATTTTCAATGTTTTCACTCGACCAAATTCTATCATCTTGACATGAGTAGAACTTGAGTCAACTAGGCACAAATCAGTCGAAGGGTTATCTTCAAATTTCTTTAATAACTCATCAAGAGACATGGTGTTGGGGGGCTGATTCTAGAGGATTTGATCAATAAAGTCATCTTCATCAGCTTTACCCTTCCTATAATAGCATATAGGGTATAGATTGGGTAAGATGTGGCATGGTATACTTCATCTTCCTCCTCCTCTCCCTACCAAAAGGGTAAGTTATGCTTTAGAGATGGTTGAAGAGGGTACAAGACCAATTGTTTGGAAAAATGCCCATTTTTAATTGTCATATTCCCAGCCCTGCAACTTATTTAAGCATCAGTATTAGCTAGCCATGGTCTTCCAAGGATGAGAGCATAACCATTGAATTTCATCTTAGGTTGGATAACTAAGAAATCAGTAGGGTATACCCAGGAATCAATGGAGACCATAACATCCTCAACAACTCCCTCAAGAGCTACTCTGGATCTATCTCCAAGCTGCAAGACTGTTGTAGTCTTCCTTAAATATTCTTAGAGATTTAGCTTAAGCATGGTCTCCTTTGTCATCACCTTCATGGTAGCCCAAAGATCAATCAAGGTATGGGGAACAATGATGTCATCAATGTGCACATCTACCATAGGACTTCTAGGGTCTAGATACTTTAGGAAAATCACTCTCCCTAACATTAAGTCGGAGGATTGTCCAATGAAATTAATGGTAAGGGTTTCTTTCTTTCTCCTGCCAAGATGTTTGAAGCATTTATCCTTGATTGACTTGTTGTAGATGGGGACATCCTTGATATCTTGGAGGAGTGGGATTTTAACACACAATTTTTTCAATTCACCCTGAAGTTTAGTCTCTTCTAAGGTGTGTTGGCTAGGGTGGATTAGTCTCTCAGGAAAAAGAGGTGGATTGGATTTAGAAACAATCTCTTCCTTTTCCTCTTCAATCCCCTCAGGTGGAGATGGAGGTTGGTTATGTGGAAGCTATTAGGGTCCTACAATATTAGGAGTCATAATTTTGAATGACTAAGGTTAAGGCTTGTAATATTATACATACATTTGCTTTTTTCAAATGTTTTCCATATTAAAAAAATTAAAAAATGTAAAGAGGGTATGTCCTAAAAGAAAATCTAAACGACAAAAAGAATAAGAGAAGGTCAAAAAATGAAAATATATGAACCCCAAAATCAAAAAGAGACCATGAAAGTGTGCAAATCTAAATGTCACTACTATTTACTTGATGCATAATAATGATTGTGTGTAGCTTGTTATTCATGCCAGAATCCATGGTAATCAAACTATATAATCTTGGTTATTTCATAATTTGAATTTAATGTTTATAGTTAGAGAATAAAATCTAACCAAACAGTTTAATCTTGGTAGATCATTAGATAGGTAGAGAAAATAAAAGGAGCTCATAATCTTAATCTGAGCCCTTGGATGATATAAGGTTAGAAATAGATAGTTTTTTTTATAAAAGAAAGGATAAGTCAAGAGTTTTCTAGCCTAAATGCACCCAAAGAAATGAAGAAAACATGTTAGGGTAAGAAATGGGTGAGTAGAAGAAAGGTTGTTGAAGTATAAGTTTGATTGGATCAAAACACATTCATCATGCTTAGATATATTTCAACATGTATGATCAGTTATGAAGGCAAAGAAAAAGGTTTACAAGTTAATTTGATTAACTCCCCCTCATTCATTTTCCCCTTTACTTACTAATTTCCTATACACAAGTATGTTCTAGTACTTTAAATCCTACAAGTCAAAGAGGCTCAGAGAATTTCTCTGACGTTTGGTGGGACCAGACCCTCAGTTTAATGACTTATTGACATCAAGTGCTAGAATCCCCTTCATAAAATCTATTCCCCCTCCATTACCCTAATAAAACCCCTTTTCCTGAGGTTAAACACCATTTGCCTATGAAAATTAAAAATCCCATGTGAAGTCCCATTTTCACTTAAAAACCCACAAAAAGGCTTTATCCTAATTAGAAGTGTTAAATGATTATGCAGGGCATCACAATGAACAAATCATGCCTAGAAATCATATTTTACGTTATGCCTAGTGTATTTTACATTCCCACACATTCGTTTCATATTAACATGCTAACCTAATGTATTACCTCCCCGATATACTTTTTTCTTGTATATTAATTAAATCCCATAAATAAATACCCCCAAACCTTAGTTTAAATATAAACTATAGTTGACCCTCTATTTTGTACTTTCCAGACGAACCCCTCTTGACTCACCAACCCTCGGTAAAATTATGAAAATCCCTCCATTTAAACCCATGGTCCCACTTCATTAAAACCCTTCCGATCAATTTAATCCGGTATTTAACCTATAATTAATCACAAACCACCTGCGATTAAAGCCCCGCCCCCCCTAAACTTTTTCCCCATCCCATCCATGCTATTTCACCACCTGATTGTCGTCTGATTTTCAATGCTCAAATCCGACGATCCACAACCATATCGACCGTGCCCGATGGTCAATCGTTACCTGACCAAGAAAGCAGTTTTCCCTCGAACCCTAAATGCTACGTGTCAGGCACGAAGGCGGATTGGGTAACCCCTCCTCAATACCACCTTCACCACAAAAGTAGTGTGATGGCCTAGGAAACGACCTCCCTGCTCAACCCGAGAAACCATCATTGTTCACTTAACTAATCCTGCACCAAATTTAAAAAGTTGCCCATTAAAAACCCTGAAAACTCTTGTTTGCATTCCTTTTGCCCTGATTCACAGTAAAACCGATTAAACCCTTCAACGCCACCCTGAACCTCTGTAACATCATTTAACCTCCATTTATGTTTAGAACGTTGCCCCAACTCCTTCCCTGCGCTTAGTAATTGTTGACTTTTGTAGGTAATCCGCAAAAGATTAGACCTTGGATAAACAATTCTAATACTAGTTGTAGAACTTGTTTACTCCAATACTTGGCAAGAAACCTATTCAAAAACATGTATTCAGAAGAAGAACACAATTATACAAGGAACAGAGAAGAAGACAATTACACACAGAACATAGAAAGAAATCATTCACACATAAAAATTGGCTGTTAAAACAAAGGAACCAAACAGAGTATACAGTCAAAGGACAAACAGATCAAACATATAGAAAGTTGATCAATATCCATTACCATATGCTGATACATATAAAAAACTAAATGATTTACTGTTGAAATACACAGTAAAAGGATAAAATGTATAGTAAAAGTAAAAGCACAGTAAAGGATATTGACAGGTCATCAAAGTAAAAGTGTATAAGATGAAAGAGTATCAGTAAAAGTGTATCAGATTGAAAAATCAAAGTGAACATAGATGAAAAAACAGAGCAAAAATGGTACATCTTCCAAAAATTTCATGTTTACGTCATAATTTTGTAGAAACTATTGTGGCCAATCCAAGATGAATTTTGAGAAACTGGAGGAGGTTTGTTTTCCTAAAAGGCCAATATACAAAAAAATATTTCACGTTTTACACAGGTATTACAAAAAGGTAGATAAATGCATATCTGCAAAGCCTATTTTTGTACTATGCAAAGTCTTGTTTTTGACATCTTTTTACAGAGAATATCTCAGTAACATACTTACATAAAATAACCTCTTTCACTATTTACATATGTATCTCGGATTGAGATATACAAAGGTATCACTGGACCCTAATTTTGCAGAATTTCTAGGGCAGAATGCACAAAGGAAGGAGGTAGTTAGTGACTTGGAAGCCTCATCATCAACTAAGAGTTGCTATCAAATTTGACTTTCTCTTCTTTGTCACCCTCAATCAGTAAATATAGTTCCAAATATATTCATTAGTTTTGAGTGTCCTTTATTTAAGTTCTATTAATATAAAACAGTTTGAGATATTTGTAAAACCAATCTTGATATTTTTTCAAGATATTTTCGTTTAGAATTTGTATAAGTAATTTGCAGTATTTTGGGTGGATTCTTAGACATTTCTATAGACTTCTTGATCAACATATTGTAAATACATTGGAGCATTTACTAAGCCAACAAGCTGGTGATGAATAAAGACCAAATATTTCAAAGGATTCATGTGTTGAGCGAAGTGCAGACAAGTATTTTCTCATGTTGTTGTTATATTTCTTAAAGTTTTTCCATAATGTATATCTGAGTCTGAATGCTATAACTGGAGTATTATGTCATAATTTGTTTAATTACACTCTATTTTAACAGTTAGGCAAATACATATTTTCTATTGATGTCTAAGTTAAGGAATTATTAATTTCTCCTTAGTTTAGGTTGTTTCTTTTTAATCTATAGCAAAGGATTCTTAATTTCCCTTTGTTTCCAATTACCCTTTGTTCCTCATTTCAATCCCGGTCTGAGAACTCTTAATTGCTCTCTCACCCGGGTTAAAACCATTTCAACCCTCTAGCCCAAAGACCTACACTCTACTTTGCTATCTTTCCCTTTGAACATTCCGTTTAGTGAGTTAATCCAGTTTTGTTTCCCTTCTGTTGACTCCATAGGCCAATGGTCTAGAGACATCATTCTATCCATCTGTTTAAAGAACTCCACCACCCAATCTTCAATACAAATAAGAAACCCCCTGAACATTCATAACTAGCCTAAAATTCAAACAAACAAAGCTAAATCATACAGAGAGAGCCCTCTATGAGCATAGGTTGGCTAGAGCCTATGCTCCAAAAGTGGTTTGTGGTTACCTCGGTGACTTATTTCTTTAACCTTGAGAAAATACTGAGTGATAACATAGTGGCGACCATACTAGGGAAGACTAACATTTTCTTCAAAAATATTTTACAGGTTCATATCTGTTCTATGTTGGTGGACAGTGATCAGACACACAAAGGTTAAAATCATCCACCTGACAACTCCAAATCAATTTCACAATCAAGACTCCACTGGAGGAATGAACCTGAAAGAACAATATGAAAAGATTAGGCTTTTAACTTGGATTGTTATGCAAGACATTATGTTATTTTTCATCAATAAAGTTTTCCAATGTATATTGTATTTTAGAGAATATTTTAGATTAATTTTTTATTATTTCCCTTTGAAAATTGTAGATATAAAGTCTCCTTACACATTTGAGCAGCATTCTTCTAACTCTTACGAAGATAATTTTCCAATTGAGGAGCATCAAACAATCAAGACTAATCATACAATCCCTGTAAATATTCTTGTACCTTATAAGGTTCCTGATAGATATAAGCCACTCATCTTACCTCCCTAACAATTATTACAAATATCTCCTTAGGTTTGATAGAGAGAACGGTTTATGAGAAAAAGTTTTTCAGCGTAAATCACATGATAATACATTTGTCTACATGTTTCGAACCAACAAGTGTGGTTCATCGTCAGGACAAGTTGAAGAATCAAATCCTCGCTGCAAGTTAAATAGGGAGAGTAGATCATCGAATTGCTAAGTTTGACTGAAAATGGTTATATTGGGTTAGACTAGACAAATGGCTATAATTGACCAAGAAATGGCTAGATTTGACCAATTGAATTGTTTAACTATTATTATTATGTTAAAACAAATATTATTTTAATATTTATCGAGAGTTATTTTAAGTGAAAGGATTATGGGTTAACACTATTTCATTTAGGGAATATTTACCCTAATTTATAATAACTATTGGTGAATGAAACATTTTAATCTAAACTAATAATGATAGATTAATAGTATTAATCTTCTTATTCTTAATTATACACGTCTAATTTGAACAATCTAGCTTAAACAATAATTAATTCATTTATTGTTACAATTATTGTGATCAATTTTTTTCAATTTTGATTGATCATGGATCTAATTATAGTTATTTTAATCCTGGCTAGTGTATAATTGTGGCTTAAGTAAAGAAGTGCATGTGGAGTCTTGGTTGGTGCAGTTGGCTATAGGGACCAAGAAAATAGTTCGTCATTGGGTGAGAGCTTGTGCATTTGAGATGCATGGTATGCCTACATCAAAACATATAAATGTGATTCGTTTAAGATCATACAACATGCTTTTGGGTATGGATTGGTTGTACCTTCATAGGACTAAGGTAGATTGTTATGAGAAGGATATTGAGTGCTTAGATGACGATGGAGAGAAGAGAATCTTGCAAGGAAAGAAGAAGCCTACATCAGTGAGAATGATTACAACTATGCAGGCTAAGCGTAGTTGTAGGAAAGGATGTGTATTATTTTCAGTGAATGTTTTGAGTGACAAAGGGAAGGATATTGAGGATGTTGAATTCTTGAAGAGGTATCTAGTTTTCGAGTAGTTTCATAATAAATTTCCTACACAGATTTCAGAGTTATTACCTAATAGGGAAGTGTACTTTTCTATTGAGTTGGTACTAGGATCAACTCCAACATTAAAGGCACCTTACAAGATGAGCACTCTAGAGTTACTGGAATTGAAGTTGTGACTTAAGGAAATGCTTGATACAGGATATAGAAGGCCAAATATGTTGCCTTGGGGTGCACTAGTGTTGTTTGTGAAGAATAAGAATAGTACCCTCAGGTTGTGTATTGCCTTGGGGTAGTTGAACAAGGTGAATATCAAGAACATGTATCCTTTACCATAGATCGATGACTTGTTTGATTAGTTGAAGGGAGCAATAATGTTCTCAAAGGTTGAATTGAGATTAGGATATCATCAGGTACACATCAAAGAAGAGGACATATACAAGTCCACCTTCCGTACTAGGTATGGGCATTATGAGATTGTAGTAGTTCTGTTTCGTCTTACCAATTCTCCAACTACTTTCATGTGTTTGATGAACTATGTATTGTGTCCTTATCTAGACAAGTTTATAATAATGTTTATTAATGGTATATTGATATATTTTAAGAATGAGGAAGAGCATGCATAGCACCAGACAACATTATTAATACTTTTGAGAGAACATCAGTTGTATGCCAAGCTTAGCAAGTGAAATTTCTTCTAAACTAAAGTTTATTGCTTGGGACATATTTTTCCTAAGGTATAGCAGTGGACCCGAAAAATATTAGAGCTATCATGGAATGGCTAGTTCCTAGGAATGTGGATGAAGTCAGATTATTCATGGGACTGATGGGGCTCAGCAATAGGTAAACTATATGAGTCTTAATGCCATGCTCCAACTTATTAAAATCAACGTTTCTCACATTTACTTACATATTTTTATTATATTTTAGTTAGTGGGAAGGGTAATGATGAGATGGTATGTCATGTGGCCTAATATGCATTAATTGTAGGAATTGGAGCAGATTTTGGTTAATTTGAGTGCAGGAACATGAAGTAGAATAGAAATATGGATTGTAGAGGATTTGTCTCCTTCCTTAACTCCTCAAATCATTCAAATATTCCTCCACCATATCTCATCATCTCAGAGTTACAACAAGCCAAGCCAACTGCATTCATTGAAAGCCAAGCCAGTGATAATGAAGATAAGTCATTCTCAAGTTTGGGAGCCAAGTCTCCCTAATTTTTAGGAAGGTGTTGGTAGCTTCAGGTTGTATAAATTAGAAGACCAAGGGCTATTGACAACCTTCAGAGACGACAAACTACTCATAAGGCTGCAAACCACCCCAAGTTGTCAATCCCTAAGCGAGACCTCATTTTCACTGACCTAACACCCCAAATTCACGCATAACAAGGGAAGAGTGTGGTTATAGGCCTCCAAACACATGCATAGACCTACTTCCATGAAGTTATGGCCTAAATTCCCCTATTCTGGGCCTGTGATCATGAGATCTGAACTACGTTTCCAATATATCCTCCAAAACACTGCCTAGAACTTCTTGTAACTTTCCAAATTCATAATGTACATGACGACAATGTCAAACATACAAACTTGCACTCATAGCTTGACCTAGACTTGCTAGAACATGATTGGAATTTTGTCAAACATATGGTAAACATGTAAGTTATAGGTCATGAATGCATATCTGAGTATAAATCTATGAACTTCATCTGAAAAACACTGAGAATATCTAATGCCTTACCAAGTAGTTGCAACAATACTAGTTATTCCATGCATTCATGAACCATTCAATAAATTATCAAATCATAACAAGAGTCATAGATAGAACACATCATAGAATCATGCTTATAACCAACATATAACAAGAACATTAACCATGATAAAAAACCATCATATCAACATAATAACAAGTAGAAGTGCTCGTAAATCACAATAGGAATCTAGATATTATTAACATATGCAAAATCAAACCAAGACAATGACTTCCATGTACCACTCTAGCTGAATCAAATATTTCTTTCAACCTATCACCTCCATTCCATATTCAAAGCATGAATGTGGGATCTCATGGGATAAACCAAGACATAAAAAAATAATGGAATCCATAGATTAAAGTACCTCCACCCTCAAACTACCGTGATCTGACCTAAACAAATCTAAGCTTGGATGCCTTAGAATTCCTTCACCATGCCTTGAGGAATTTTCCTATCTCCACCCACCTATCAAGGGCTTCCCAGAGAAAACCATCTCCACCCCCAACCCTTGGGAATTTTTCTGATACCATCTCACCAAGTTCCAAAACCTTTAGGAAATACAAAACTCCACTAAGAAATGAATCCCATCACACCATGACTATCCAGGAAATGGTAAGGAAGGACTGAAACTACTATAAAACTAGGAAAAACCCATGTCAATGACATAAAATAAACCAAATAAACAAATGCATGAACCATGCATTCACACCTTAGCTACAAATCCACACCTGCATCATGTTACCTACAAAATCCTCCTGTTGAAGTTGTTGATCTAAGCTTCTCCTTTGTTTCCTTTACTTTCCTTGCTTGTCCTTGCTTTTCCTTTTCCTTCCTTTTGCTTGCTTTCTTGATTTCTCCTCTTGGAGCTCTCTCTCTCTCTCTCTCTGAAACTAATTCCATATCCAAAACTAAAAAAAGTTATGAACTAGTTCTCTCATGCCTTTTTATTTTTGATGTATCTATTTTCTTCATTTTAATTGATTTTTCCTCTAATTTCCTTAGCATGCAAATATGTGTCTCTTCACCTCCCCTTTCTCCTATTTTCCTTGTTTCTCATAATTAAATGCCAATTATTGCTTCTTTGCCTTTGCCAATTTCCATATCCATTAATAAAACAAAAGTGATTCCACTATAGTGTTTACTCAACATTGAGTTTGGAATATGTGACTTATGAACTTGGTCTTATTTTGCATTTATCAACCTTTATTACATGAACTCTAAACCTAGGGTTATTACAGAAATAGAGTGGTGGATCTGTTAGTGAACTATGGTTTTCTAGAGGCATCCAAACCCTCAGCATCAATTTGGATTTGCTTGCTTTCCTCTCCTGTAAACACAACTTGCTATTAAATGGCTTAGGAAGATTTCCCATCCTTGGATGGAATTATTAACATGGCGAGGGGAGTGGGGGGGTGGGGGCACAGTGGAAGTGGACTACCACCACCCTACATGACTAATAGGTTGATGGATGTGGAAATGTACCCTCGATAAGTGTAATCCACATGTTGAAGGAATTAACTATCCCTCCACGAGAAATTATGAGAGGGCGTAAATGATATGGAAGGGATGAGACTAATGATATGGAAGGGTTGAGACTAAGTGTGCAATAAGGAGAGTGGTAATAATGATTTTCATGAACAATTTAATTCACCTACATGGCTCAATATTCGAAGACAAAGGGAGGTCGCTTGGTCTACAATTTGAGGCCTTAAGAAGGAAGACAATCACAGTATTATAAGAGAGATGGGTGTTAGTCATCACGAAAAGAATTGTAGAGGGAAAATTATTTACACCTAGTGGTTTATCAAGCCATGGAATAATTTTTTGTATCATTGGAAGTGGATTGGAATTTTGGTGAGTGCCAATACCAAATGACGACTTGATTGTAGGAGTTACCACTTTACATGCATGTAGTGTAGACTTCCAAGAATCCATACTATGATATGGGAATTCATATTATTTTTTTGTTCATGTTATAAAACAAAGGCGGACATTTCCTATTCTACCTCCATTTAAGAGTTGTCCCTCTACTTTTGTAATTTATCTAGGACTCTTTATTGTTTTTTATATTTAGCAATAATTCTAGGTAGCTTCTACCCTATGAATGGACTCTTCTAGTGGTTGATTACTTGAATCTCATGTTTTTTCTCTACCAATTTGGATATGGAGAGGTTGGGGAATCTTAAGGAGAATCTAGTATTGGGTTAGCTCGAAGAAGAGTGTTTGGTGTGGGTATGATTTTTTTTCATTTTTATCCTAGAATTATTTGGGGTTATTTTTGTTGGAAATAATGCTGAGAGGGGGGGTGAATCAGTATTAGTCAAATCAATAATCTTTTTCTTTTCATACCCAAATTCATATATGCTACTTCATTGAAGGTAACTCACGTGTACACGCAACTGTGTTTAAGGCAACTAGCATATATCAAGCAAACTTATGATTCAGTTAATTCATCATATGTGGATCTTTAATTAGTGCATTAGTACTTCATTAACCATATAAACAATAACCATGTGCAGTAATATCATAACAAACAATGACACATAAGAAACACACATGAACACCAAGATATAAGGTGGAAACCCAATGCGGGACAAAAACCACCTACTACTGTCTTCTTTTTAACATAAGAAAAAATTGTTTACAATCTTGTACTAGTGCAGACTCATACCAATATGCGGGCACCCACCTGTAGAAGGCTACAACCTTCTCTCATTCTCTAGCTACTATTGGGAGGAAGCTACAACCCCCTAGCTCTTGTACTAGCTTATCTGTTTACTAGTACGTAGGGGCCGACCTACTAAAGGCTCCAACCTTCACTCATTTTACAGCTACTACTGGAAGGGAGCTCCAAACCCCTAGCTCTTGTATTGGCCAATATTTTTACCAGTACGTTGGCGCCGGCCTACAGAAGGATACGACCTTCTCTCTCATCCTCCTAGGGACCATGTTTCATAAATTTTCAGACTGGATACTCCTGGATCACAACACCAAAATCTGAAGGCCATGTTTCATCCAATTTTCATACTGGACCCATCAACAACATTAAAGCTTAAAATCAATCACCACTGTAATACAACCATTGCATTAACCGATCATTGAATACTCAATCATCAATCTATGAATCACCCACAATTGAATCACTAAAGACCTATCATCTAAACACAGTCACCAGAACATAGAACATAACCCAGAACTCTGCAACAAACACTAGAACCAACTGCAAATTTAGATATCATATTTCATAAATTATACGCTACTCTGATGAGCTGAACCAACATGTATAGACACTTTTACCAAAGAAAACTTGCGTACAGATCTACAAATACTAACTTAAAACTTCATAGTTATTTCAGAATTCAGTCATACCCAGATCATAACATTTACAGAATAAAACATGCGTCAGTATTTAGATCTACTCTATCCATGATCAAACCACATAATAATAGTACATTCCAAGCCTTAAGATCCCAATCCACCATCCATCATCATCCACATAGGTGCATCCTTAGTTCAAATCAAGAAAAGCATCACAAACCCATAACCTGCATACTGGATCTCCCTCTTCATTTGATATTCAATACTTGCTCACACTGGCCTAATGATCTTCTCCTCTTTTTATATTCTTAGGCCTTTCTCAATACCATGGACCAAAACCACTTAGGACCAATAGCTTGGACCAAATACCTAGGGTCAATACCTCAGGCCAGATACCATGGATCAAAATATCATGGACCAAATACCTCGGACCCAAAACTTACTTTTCCAAGATATATGGGCTTTTCCTTTTGTGAAAGTGCGTGTGTACATTATACACTCCTTTTGGTTTCTTAACCCGTGTGTATACACTCCTTTATCAAGGTGATTCTGCATATACCTCTCTTTCTTCATTCTCTGTAGTCTGATCTGTAATTCTTTGCTTGTTAATCTACTGCACTAAGAACTATCATCTGAGTGAGTTGCCATCAAGGACAACACCTGTATCATAATGCCAACAATCTCCTCCTTTGTACTTAATGGCAACCATAACACCAAGATACTCTCCCCCTTTGACAACAAGGGAAAAGGGTAGACCAATACATTATGCTATCCATACCCCCCTAAGTACATGTTGAATTCTCTAATTGAGCTCCTCCTTTTTACATGCTGAGATGCACTAAACCATCCATGCTCTCCCTGAGCACATGCAGAGTCTGCGAAATTTTTTTCGAAAGAATAACATGACTCTATAAGTCAACTAGGTGAGTATGACCTTCCTATCACCAATGACTCATACATACATCAATCTCCCAACCAAGTGGGGATATACCAATTGTTTATACATGACTAAGATATAGCAGTTATTACATCATCCTTCCCATGCATAGTGGGGGTACAAATTACATCACATGACCAAAAGGACTCATTAAAAAAACTATGTCAGATAGAGACATATCATGGGTCTTTGAATGATATGCATGCCATATTTAACAAATACCAAAGACCTAAAGAAGACCATGATAGTCATCAGCAACTATCATACACCAAATATGATCCGCGCCATAAGCATCTATCAGCAACATGTATATGTCCAACATCAATTCAATATAATCAACCCATGACAAAGTATGTCGCATATAGATATCAACTCATCCTCTTGATCTCATCAAGATCAACTTGCTTCGTTTCCTTAGTAGAAGGAGCCTTATCATAACTTTCCATGAATCAACTAGACATATGTCATATCTCCAAGTAGTATCATATCATATGCATGTGAAAACACCATAGTCATCATTTATGACCATCATCATTAAGAACTAAATGATCTTTCCACAACATCCCTCAATATATCAGCCATGTATCATCAACGATCATCCATAATCACCCATAAATCTGATCTCAATAACAACTATGTAACCCTAATCAATAAAAATATCATCATCATAGGCAACTTATAACCACAACATAGCATGATGTGTCATTTAAACACTTTAGCCGCATAAGCATCATCACTATTGATAAGATCATGAGGTACCAAAGACTTCTAAACATAATGCCAACAATGCTTTATTATAAGCATAGCATGTTCTCCCCCTGAATATGTTCCACCTGTCCACTGTCAGATCTGATCATGCATATATCAGTAAGAAGTATCAAGGCATCATCATCAATCAAATATACATCAAGTTATCAACAACTTGTGAGGATAAAAAGCTCTTCTAAATAACATCCACATACTGTAGTCATCTATCATTACATCGGAAAAGATAGTTGTTCTGAATCATATCATATCAGTCTTTTTGAGTCTGCCCCAATACATTTTTCCTCAAACCACATATACGTGATTGTGCAACTTCGAACTCGCATATATACACGACTTGTCTTCATGAAACTTGCATATGAGATTTAGAACATTGAAGTTTCATACTTTCAGCTCCCTCTGAGTCTGTTATGTTTGTATACTCTGCTATACCACATCTTTCTGACTATACTTCTTTTTTCTTCGATATCTTCTAGTGTGAAGATGATTTCTCCCTTTGGTATGGTGGCCAAAATTTGCTTCTACATTCCTTTGCTTTATGTCCAAACTTGTTACACGCATAGCATCTGACATGTTTCATATTCCTTCTCTAGCAGTCAATGGCTTTGTGACCAAACATCTTGCAAGAAAAACAATATCCCTTAAAGTACCTGGAAGCTTATGATATTTCTGTGTGACAACCTTGAACCATTCTACTTCTGCATCTCGCTGCAGCATGTCCAAAGTTATGACATATAAAAAATTCAACATTATTCATTTGAGGAAATAACCAACTATCACTTCCACAGTTAGGAGTAAAATATTTTCTTTGAAGAATTTCTTTCCTTTGTTTTTTATGGGGTTTTCCTCTCATCTCCTTGTTGAGCATTTCAGATTTTGCATTAGATTTCCTTGCCTGACCCTGTGAGCTAGATTCACCTTAAACATATTCATGAAAACCAAGACCAACTTTGATGGTAGGAGACCTTTGACTACTAAGAATATTATCCAAAATCTTAGTATCGTTTTTAGATCATAACAATTTATCCTTTTCTTCTAATTTACCTTTTAAGATATTTACCTCAACCTGATATTTCTCTTCATTTTCCATATATTTCTTCTTCAAGATTTCTTCAGACTTTCTTCCTTCTTCCACTTGTTGCTTTAATTTGAGAATCTCATGTTCTTGTTCTTCATCTGCTTGAGGTAGTTCTTCATTCTGCTTATTTTCAAGATCTTCTTTTAGAGAGAGGATCTTAACTTCAAGATTTACATAGTAACTGGGTCTATCTTTAAGTCTCTAGATTATTATACTCTAATAATTTATTTCATTTCTTAATGATATCACTTCATCCTGCAATTGATTCCTTACTTTGTTTCCTTCCTCTGCTGAGCTTCTAATCTGGTAACTTCTTCTTTGAAGGAACACTCCCTTTTGTTAAATAGATATTGTTGATCTCTTATTTTATCTGATGCTTCATTTGCTTGTTCATCTTCAATCTAAGGTGATTTGGAATCTGAATCCATGCTTCCACCTAATGGCCAATTTTCTCTCTTGCTTTCATTGTTCCTTTGAGCTGTGTTCTTCTTCTGAGGCGCTTTCTTCTTTAGCTTCTTTCCCATTGTTTCTATGGATCTTCTTCAAGAGATCAAGCTTCTACCAAAGGACCTAATCTAATACCAATTGTTGGAAATAATACTGAGAGGGGGAGTGAATCAGTATTAGTCAAATCAATAATCTCTCTCTTTTGATACTCAAATTCATATACGCTACTTCAGTAAAGGTAACTCATGTGTACACGCAGCTGTGTTTAATGCAACCAATGTATATCAAGAAAACTTATGATTCATTTAATTCATCATATGTTGATCTCTAATCAGTGGATCAGTACTTCATTAACCATATAAACAGTAACCATGTGTAGTAATATCAGAACAAACCATCACACATGAACACCAAGATATGAGGTGGAAACCCAATGCGGGACAAAAACCACTTGTTGTTGTCTTCTTTTTAATATAAGAAAAACATTTTTACAATCTTGTACTATTGCAAACTCATACCAATATGTAGGCACCCACCTACAGAAGGCTATAACCTTCTCTCATTCTCCATCTACTATTGGAAGGGAGCTACAACCCCCTAGCTCTTGTACTAGCCGATCAGTTTACTAGTACGTAGGCATTGGCCTACTGAAGGCTCCAACCTTCACTCATTTTCCAGCTACTACTGGAAGGGAGCTCCAACCCCGTGGCTCTTGTATTGGCTGATATGTTTACCAGTACATAGGCACCAACCTATAGAAGGCTACGACCTTCTCTCTCTTCCTCCAAGGACCATGTTTCATAAATTTTCAAACTGGATACTTGTGGATCACAACACCAAAATCTGAAGGTCGTGTTTCATTCAATTTTCATACTGGACCCATCAACAACATTGAAGCTCAAAATCAATCACCACTGCAATACAACCATTGCATTAACCAATCATTGAATACTCAATCATAAATCTTTGAATCACCCACAACTAAATCACTGAAGCCCTTCCATCAAAACACAGTCACCATAACACAGAGCAAAACTGAGAACTTTGCAACAACCACTAGAACCAACTGCAAATTCAAATATCATATTTCATAATGTATATGCTACTATGATGAGATGAACCAGCGTGTACATGCACTTTTACCAAAGTGAACCCGCGTAAAAATCTACAAATACTAACTTAAACTTCATGGTTATTTCATAATTTAGTCATACCCAGATCATAACATTTGCAGAATAAAACATGTGTTAGTATTTAGATCTATTCTATCCATGATCAAACCACATAATGATAGTACATTCCAAGCCTTAAGATCATGATCCACCATCCATCATCATCCACATAGGTGCATACTTAGTTTAGATCAAGAAAAGTATCACAAACCCATAACCTGCATACTGGATCTCCCACTTCATCAGATATGCAATACCTGCCCACACTAGCCTAATGATCTTCTCCTCCCTTTATAGTCTTAGGCCTTTCTCAATACCATGGACCAAAACCACTTAGGACCGATACCTTGGACCAAATACCTAGGGTCAATACCTCGGACCAGATACCATGGATCAAAATACCTGGACCAAATACCTCGAACCAAAAACTTAGTTTTCCAAGATATACACACTTTTCCTTCTGTGAAAGTGTGTGTGTATGTTATACACTCCTTTTGGTATGTTAACTTGTGTGTATATGCTCCTTTGTCAAGGTGAACCTACGTATACCTCTCTTTCTTCATTCTTTGTAGTCTGGTCTATAATTCTTTACTTGTTAATCTACTGCACTAAGAATTGTCATCTGAGTGATTTTCCATCAAGGACAACACTTGTATCATAATGCCAACAATTTTTCTCTTGGGTTTTGGTGTTTTCTTGTTGGAAGTATTAATTTATCTAAGATTCAAGTCCATTGGCTTTGGTATAGGAGTTTTTTGGGTTATCGATGGCATACAATACTATGGGATTCTCTGGATTCTAGTTCTTTTAATGAATTTTGTATGTCAATGTGGTGTGGTTGGTGGGTATATTTTCTATTTTGAAACCTCAATCTGGTGTCAATTAAGTTATTATAAAATCTTTATATGTTTGATGTTAATTGGCATTGATATCACTAAGAGGTGGAGTCTTCAAGTGTTGTGGTTGAGTGTTTTCCAAGCTAGACAAGGTGTTTGGTTGGTCGATTCTCAAGCCATTTCTCTAAAATATTTTGGCCTTACCACAATGAGGTGTCTTTGGGTGGGAGAGTATCTACTTGGCCAATGCAGATTATATTTTGCAGCTCAAGTTCTAGAGTTTGTTTGTGCCATGCCTAAAAATAAAGTCTTCTATGAGGAGTGCACCCATAGAGAGGTAACCTACTATGAGGAGTGTACCCATAAGTACATTTCGAGGGCTAGATGGTTTCACTATTGATTTTTTCCAAGATTTATTGAAATTCATAGGAGAATATGTATGGATATTGGTGGAAGATTGTGGGGCTTTGCCATCCATATTTTCAACCTTAAAGGCCACCTTTATCTTTCCCATCCCAAAATTTTCTCCCACTAATTCCCCCTTTAATTTTCTCCCCATTTCTCTTTATAATATAGTATATAAAATGATTTCTAAAAAACTCAAATCTCTCCTTTCTACTCTCATCTCTCCTAAACAAACTAACTATGTTAAATATAGGAAAATCCTATACAAAATTATTTGGCTCATGAATATATTTATTCACTTAAATCCTAAAGAACCCTCATAATGCTAATTAAACTAGATATGTGAAAATGGATTTAATGGTTCATGACTCTTTTCACAAAAACTTTCTTCTCCATTATTGTAAATGGTTATCATTAAACTTCCATTTCCCGCTCTGTAGGTATCAGGCAAAGAGACCCTATTTATCCTTATCTATTTTTCCTAATGGCTAAGGGATTGGGACATGCCTTAAAACCTATTTCACTAGAAGGTATACTGAGAGGTCTTCTTACTAGAATTTTATACTCTCCCTCTACTTACCAAGAATTCATTGATAACATGATTCTCATGGGTTTTCGTACAATTAAAGAATCCATTACCCTTAAGGCTATCCTTAATAACTTATACTCAAGCTTCTTGTACCTCTATCAATTTAGCTGTTATGAACATAAAATGGATAAAATAAAATAAACATAAATAAATGTAAATAAATGTAAATACTAAATAATCAAGTAATGATTATGTTCAAACCCCTAAGGGTTAGCTCAGTTGGTCGAGTTACTGTTGCGAAGTATCTCGCCAGTTGGGAGGTCACGAGCTCAAATCTCCTCGACACCCTTGGGATTAGGCCATGCTTGTTCAGCCGACAGGTAGATCCCTTCGAGTTGATCTGCCTGTATTTTACGGTGGATGTAGTAGCCACCCAGTGTTTATGAACCACCCTTGAAAAAAATTAATGATTATGTTAAGTAGCCATTATTTAAGTGAAAAGGCATGTCTAAAAGACATGCCTAGTCACGAGAGGACACCTGCTGAGGTATATATGCGGGTCTTCATTGTAACATTCTACATCACTTATACATTTTATAAATATAGTAATAAAATTTACAAATACCTTTTGTGTATTTTGACATTAAAGCCAACAAGTTATAAGTTTTGTTGCTTCAGTGGTATCAAAGCCATGCCTCACAATATAAGCATGTGAGTCTTTGAACGTTGTTTACCACACAATATGTCATTACATTGACGTCCTAAATTCTTGAAGAAGTTTAGTAAAATTCAAGAAGCACTGTAGCATTTAGAAAAATCATATGCAGAAGTTAAAGCATGTCGAAAGAAATAGATAATAAGGAAGATAATAGTGACAGTGAAGAAACGAAACAAGGTGAAGTAGGAGAAGAAGATTTTGATTAGAATGGTGATAATAAGGATGAATATGAGGTGGATGAGGACTATCTCGAGAAACAAGAAGATGGACAATATCATGACAATGAGGAAGATTCAGAAGTTTTAGCCGAACTGCATGAGACTGCAAGTACAAACCGGTCATTTCTTCTTCATGAGGAAAATGATGGTCTGAGATTTGAAGATGGTGAGGGTGATGTGAGTATTTTTTATATGGATGTCTCCATTCAAAATGTGTAACTGAAAGAGACTAAATCTAGTTCAATTGATGTGGTGCCAGTTACTGACAACAAATATGTGGTATCTAGTCCACTGCATGATTCCACAGCGACTAACATATCTGGGAATCTGGATATCTTTGCAATTCTTCTTGATTTTGAGCCCAATTTAGTAGCCACGTCTGAATCTGCAAATTCATCTTCTGTTATTTCATTTCACACTAAAAACAAATATATGTCTAATGTATCTAAAAGTAATGGGGCTACTAGTATGCTATATTCAGAAACTAAAGTTTCTTCCACATTTCCAAATGTAGAGGTGGAAACTTCTACAAAAAATTTCCCTGAACCTATAGCTCTTGCTCTGACCAATCATTTTTTTATATTAAAATCATTTTGCAACATATGCTTCATTACATAAGTATAATGAAGCTCTTCAGGATGCTAAGAAGATAGTGGAAATTAAGGAAGATTTGTCCAAGGGTTACAATAGGCTTGGGGTAGCATATATTGGACTTGGAAAATATGATGATGTAAATTCTTCTTACAAAAAGGGCCTAGAGTTTTATCCTTCAAATGAAGCATTAAAATTTGGCCTTGCTGATTCATAGGAATAAAGTAGATCTCGGGTTTCATCCTCTCCATTTGGAAACATATTCCAGGGGCCAGAATTGCAGGAAAAATTAACAGCTGACCCAAAAACAAGATTGTATTTGTAGGAACTTGATTTTGTTATGACTCGGCATGTTCAAAAAACTCCTAACAACATTAATATGTATCTTAATGATCAACACATGATGCAATATTTGGGTGTGTTACTAAATGTTAACTTACGTAATGCCACATTAGAGGAGGATTCACAACAAAATATCAAAAACACAAAAAATGATAGTAAGCAGATAGATGAGCCATGATTATATCAAGAGGCAGGATATAACAAAGAAAGTGAAATATCATTATGGATGTTAAAACTAACAAGCACCTCACGTGATAATTTGATATCAAATGAAGGTATTATCTCACCCCTCCACCAATGGCTCCCACTAAAAGGAAAGTGACTGGTAGTCCATCTCCAAAGAGGAGATTTGCCCCCCTCTCTTCCAAAAAAACAAAGGTGACAACCACAAAAACTGACATAGAAGGAGGAATGAAGCAGTAGGTGCCCATGAGGGCCCCGAGAGTTCAAGTGTCCCATGCCTGTAAACAAAGTATACACGATGTTACTAGAGCTTTGGATTTCCAAACGATAGGATCTACCATCAATTTTTTATTAAATATGCTAGAGGGAGCCTAAGGAATCATGGAGTTCAC
This sequence comes from Pinus taeda, assembly GCA_000404065.3. NCBI lineage: Eukaryota > Viridiplantae > Streptophyta > Pinopsida > Pinales > Pinaceae > Pinus > Pinus taeda. Next base: position 144,904 of record APFE031483058.1, read on the forward strand.
CAGAGAACTCAGCTACAACAATGGTGGAAATACCATCAAATGGTTACTGTAAATAGCCTGAACTAAAGAGTCACTAGGCTTTCAAAGTCCACACATATAGCTGGATTTGTTATTTCCAATTCAAACAGAATGTCTGCAAGAGATGACCAGAGAGTTGGGTTCTTGCAAGTGTCGTGAGGCTCCTCACTCGAGTGCTCCATCGTCCCCGTCAGCTGAGAGATGGTATTTTTTCCATAGACCATTTGACAACACTACACATGCCATGAAGAAAAATTGTTGTTCCCCCACCTCTAAGCGACGTGTCTGCGGTTAAAGGTCAACTGGTGTGTTTCTTAAGTAAACTTGGAAACAAGTTAGTGTATTTATTAGCGGGCTTATACGTTCACTATCTACTTGATTCTTCATCTTCTGGTGCGATAGTGGAATGTCGTCAGGTAGATGAGAATTCTCCCCACTGTGAAATCCAAAAACTCATGCGAGGTATTGTTCATCGGGATAACATCAGGGTTTGAATATTCTTCCCCATTTAATAGAAACCCCATTTCTTTGAAATAAAAAATATAAAGCACAATAATGTTATGTAGGCTTTGTGTTTGCAGTGGGGATTATGAATGACTCACATGGGCCAGAAGTAAGTCATAAATACATTTAATGTGTGACTTGTCAGGATATTTTTGCATGTCCATAATTCTATCTCACCAATTTGAATGCTTTCTTGTTGTCATATATTTGAGATCCGTAATATAATTTGTGGTCAGTAACCGCATATAGATACATTATAAACATAATTTAATTAATTAAATTTATTTAATTAATTGAGTTATTTAAGTAACATATATATATAATTTGAAGGAGAAATCGAAAAACTATGATTCCAAAACAATAGTACCAATGACTTACACATACCAGAAGGACATGTGAAAGGAAGAAACTATTAGCGAATAAGCCTTTGAGGACAAAGCTTTTCGAAGAGAAAGGCAATGTTTAGAACATAAATTGGATAAAATAAATAAACATAAATAAATTTAAATAAATTTAAATACTAAATAATCAAGTAATGATTATGTTAAGTAGTCATTAGTTAAGTAAAAAGGCATGTCTAAAAGACATGCCCAGTCATGAAAGGACACCTGCTTAGTTATATATGCAGGTCTTCATTGTAAATTCTAAATCACTTTATATATATATATATATATATATATAATAGAATATAAATATATATAGATATATATATATATATATATATATTTTTATAAATACCTTTTTTGTATTTTTACATTAAAGCCAACTAGTTAGAAGCTTTGTTGCTTCATTAGAAAAATTGCAAATTTTCTTTTGCAAAACTTCCTAGGCATTCAAAGGAGTTCCCTTCTATCCAAATATCTTGGTGCCCCTTTCATGGAAAACCCTCAATATTTATAATATTAAATGTTTCTTCATTTCCTCCCATAATTTATATAAGAAATTATGATATTTTCATGTGGCATTGAAAATTAATATGCTATTTAATTAGGAAATTGCAAAAGACTTTATAGATCAATGAAGTACATCATTCATCACATATATAAAGTGGGTTGTGTATTACATAAATCAAAAGGTGATTCATATTGAATCATTATATTATTTTTCATTTATCTCAATGCTTTTTGAGTGGAAAAAGTGGAGGAATTACCTCACAAGGCCATTTTTACTGATAAGTCCTAGTTTGGAAAATTATGGTTTGAAACCTTCTAGAAGTAGTAAAGAATCAAATGATTTTTATTAGGTGTAAAAATTTACTACTTATTCATACATTTCTTATCACTATTCTACGCACAAATATCTTTACAGTGGCACAATATTGCCTCAATTAGAGTTTGTATGCAAAATTTATGCCATCTAGAAGTTGACCTTACTGTTTTGACCACCATAATTTGAGAGGATGACATGTCAACCTCCATTATTCATGGAAAAAGGGATAGCCACATGATCATGATGAATATTTATCTAGAAGTGTCCATATTATAACTTGGGTTAAGAGTTTGATTTAAACTTAATCATTGGTAGGCTTTTGGTTTGTGGTATAACTGAGCTACTGGGAGGAGAAGGGGTTGCATTATATTGGAGGAGAAGATGGACATGAATTTGAAAAGGTTTAAGTAATTCCATCCATAGACATATGAGAAAATAGATTAGTAAACATGCCATTGGTATTTCTTTTGACGGGTTGCAATCAGAAGGATCTGGAGACTTGGGGTGAAAATATGGTATACATATAGCACTCTTATGATAGCGCAATGCACACTTATACTAGTAAGTCCTCATTTGAAACTTATTTTTGATATTTTCCATCTTCACCTTTGGACATTTTATATGCAAAGTAAGGAGGAATGATAAATTATCTTACAAAGGATGCCTTACTGGTAAAAACAATTGTTGAGAAGATCAATTGGAGATAACACTTATAGAATCAGTATAACCCCATACATGAACATTTACTTAGTGGTGAATGTAGAGAATAAAAAAATCTATGATCCTTTTATGCTAGATCATGAAGAGCAACAGGTTATACCTTTTATAAAGGATTTGGCACCAAATTCTTAGGAAATCTTACTAGAGGATACAATTTTATAAAATAGGTATAGAGCTACAAGACAGCGGTAGCACAATCATTTTGTTACAAGGACATCTTCTAGTTAAGGCTAAATGGCACACCCGAGATAAGGTGGAGGAAAAATTTTCTCACCTCATTCAATAAAAAATTGTAGGGACCAAAATCCTGTGAAAATGGGGAGTTATAATCCCTATTATATCATTATATTATCTATCATCCATATTAATGCTTTTAAAGTGGAAAAAGTGGGGAAATCAACATGCATGCCATTTTTACCGATGGTCCTAGTTTGGAAAAGTTTGGGTGAAAAACTTCAGTACCGATTTGAGGCCTAAAATGACCATTTTTGTGGTCCTAGACTTACTACAACCATAGTTTTCATAATATACACATCAACAACTTCCCAAAAATGCAATAATTTCGTCAATCAGAGCTATTATGAGGAATTTATGCCTCTTAGAAGTTGAACTATTGACATTGACCACCATAATTCAATAGGATGTGATGTCAACCCTCATTATTCATGGAGGATTGGCTAGCCACATCGAACTATGAATAATACTATAGAAGAGTCTAGTTGTGACTCATATAGAGAGTTTATTGGGTCAAATTTAATCCCTAGTTGGATATTTAGCTATGTTATAACATGACCACTAGGAGGAAAATGGGTTGTGTTCTATTTAAGGGAATTTTTTCCTATGGATGAGTAGAGTAGTTCAGAGTCGATAGAGAGAGAGGGAACTTTTTTTTTCTATACTTTAGCTTCCCATGAGTCATAGGTGTCATTTCTTTATACTTGCATCCATTTCCATTCAAAGAATGTTAAAGTAGAGCAACCTCGCCTTCCAGCTAAGTTTTTTCCCGAAAGTGTTTCCTATTTCATATATTGTGGTTATTATGGTTGTGAGTGATTTTATTTGTGTATATTATCTATTTTTATATTTCACATATTGCATGCATAAGCATAACATAGTAATTAATGAATTTAGAAATTTGAAGAGGAATTAAACATCGTAGTGTATATTTTATATTTTCAAATATATTTTTGTTGATATGATGTGATGAATTGTCTAGTAGAATATTCACAGCAATTACAAATCAATTTGTATGAAATTTTGAAAAATAACTTTAAAAAATAGACTTGAACTCAATATCTCTTACTAAATAAAGTAACTTTTAACCAAGTGCACTAGTGCAAACACAAACATACTAAGGAAGGGGGATGAGTGTGTTGTTGGGGCTTGTCTCAAAGTACATGATTTCCACACAAAAATGTACTTATCTATAAACAAATAACAACTTAAAATACAAATGTCAAATTCAATTAACAATGGGGTTAGGTATTGGTTACTTTAGTTGAAAAATTCAAGTTTATGTTTGTTTCTAATTTGAGATCATAAAACGTGCATGGAATAAATAATATCTAGAAATGAAAAAACATCCACTTTATTTTATACTTACCAGGATCACATAATGCAAAAAAAAAAAGGCATACAAAAAAAAAGTGAATAAAAATATAAAATCAAATATCAATTTTTGTAAAAAGTTTTAGAAAATGATGTATTCAAACTTTATAACTTTGGGCTTGACAAAAAAAGTCTTATATATTAAACAAATGAAGACATTTTTGTATGAAATGAAAATCATTTTCAACTAAAAATAGCACTATGGATGCAATGGAAAAATTTATTCAAGCCAAAAATGTTAGGCCCCCATAATACTAGTGTATTCCCTTATTATTATTGTCATTGCAGCCCCGTATTGTTATTGTTGTGCCCATGTTGTCCCCATATTGTTATTATTGTGCCCCATAGAAGCTCACTATTGTTATTGTTGTGCACTTACATTATTATTGTTATGTCAGCTTGACTATATTGTGACCCCTTAGACTCCTATATATAGAAAGGAGGTATTGTCATTTGTAGCATCCAAGAATTGTTCATTTGTGTAATGTAAAGGAGGTTTCCCCCTTGAAGATGCTAATTTTGAAGTCATTTCTCTATCTTTTATTCTATTTTCTGATCTAGTTGCATAACAATTGGTATAAGAGCTTTGGATTCTAGGGTTTCGGTGCTTCAAACAAGTCATCATAGCATTTTCACTATAACTTTTTTCTACAACTTTTCAGAATCTAAAATTAAAACTCATTTGAGCTAAAATATTGATGAATGCTGGGTATGATTTTTAGATCTTGTATCACTATGTTTTTGGAGATATGATCCAAGGAAGTTAGGGTTTTCCAGGCTACTGAATTATATCCCAAACAGGAGACCTGGGGAAAAGCTTCATAGCTTTCCCTCTAAGCATCAAATTGAAATTGCGTAAAAATGATATAGAAATAGGATAGATTGTAGTTTTCTGTGTATCAATTTCTGCTCTGAGGGTCAAAACAGTGACACATGGAACTTCATACAAGTTCACTCTACTGAACCAGACTATAATTAGGTCATCACGGGAGATTTAAAATAACTCTTCCTTGTCGAATCCAATCTTCATCAGACTTGTAGGGTTGGAACAAGGATGCATAGGGCTACCATAGGATGAAATTTTAGACCTTGGTGATCCGTAATTACATAGATACAAGTGATTCAATATCGAGCTCATACAAAGCCAAAAAACATGTGTAGTCTTTTTAAAATTTTGCATAAGTTTGGTTTGAAAAATTAGTTTGAAGGAATTCAAAGGACATAGTGAAGCATAATTATCATTAATTGATGCCCCAAAGAA